>JAVTVY010026733.1:0-11356 GCA_036873755.1 Hanleya hanleyi | reverse complement strand
ATGGAAAAACGACATGCTAAATGTAATAAGTGATTGGAAATTGCAAAATACCGCCAAGTGGTAACAGTAAATTATAACGAACGAAGTTCGGGACCGCGAAGCGGTCCCTAACGGAGTTCGTTAAATAGGTAACATACATGCATTACGTGAGACAAAATACAGATACAGAACTTAATCACAAACCAGTGTAAATCCATGTAAAGACAGACAATCACCGTAGTCTATCATGTTCAGATTTCATCGTTTGCGTGGGCGTATTTTGCGGGGGCTGCCATATTGGATTTGAGGCAGTGTGGGTAATAGCTAAAATTAGAACAGTATCGAAATTTAATCTAAAAATATTTGCTATGGATTTGAAACAAAAAAAGGATAATATGCTAATAAATTCAAGGATGGATTCCCTTCCGACTGATAGAATATTTAGCGAAAACGCCCGAGTGTCGTCTGCACTTCGCGCACGCAAATGGTTACAGGTTGAGAATGCGGTCAGACCTCTTTTTCGCGAAAATGGCACTTCACATCAGTGCAGAAATTTCATAAAATTTAGTTCTACGGCAAGAAAAAGCTGTATAACGTGTCCATCTATAACAAGCTTATTTATTAGGCTTTGAAGATCTGATGTTTCGTAAAGAGATAATCGGTTGTTCATTTAAAAAATGAATATTTGCCACGGAATTGTGACCTTACGCCGTAGCAAAATCAAGCCATTCAAGTTCTGTCGCTGACGTCCGCGTGATAAATTAGGTCATCCAAAGTTCGCAAAGAAAAGGGAGAAGGGGGTCACACAACAAGCTGATTATCAATAGGGGATTTTAATTATAACAGGCAAGAAATCATTTCCAAGTAAACGATGACACTGCGATTGTCTGAACCGTCAGATATCATCCATTCACTTCAGATTATGGCCTAGATTTAGACATTAAATTAATAGGTACGGACAACCAAGATGCAAGTAAAGTTCATAAAACAAACACATTCATCAAGCTATAGTTTATTGCAGATTTTATTGTGTTTAGATCCGTACACTTCTGAGGGGTCAATTCATGAATAGCTTTGAAGTCAAACAGCAAAATTTTACCAAGAACTCAACCAACTTATAAAACGAAATTTTAGAAAGTCAGATTCCTCATATTTAGACATGCATCCCCCCTTCCCCCCCGGCCCCCCCCCCCCCCCTTCCTATATATTTTTGTACTATGAGTTCGTTCAAATGTTTAACAAAATTGAAATATTGACAAAAACAAATTTGGGGCATTTCTCTATTATTATTCATTATTTTCTATAATTCGGCATGATAAAACAATAGCCACGGTACTGGTAGTATACATCCTATACGTTAACAACTATTAACGTAGTCATAAATAAATAAATATTTTGATCCATACGATAGAATAGAATAGATGTTTATTTGCTAATTAGAACCTACATGAATGAAAAAAAACCAACACCTACATGAGGCGAACAATCAATAATGTAACATACACTTGCGCAATTCAATGGAATTCTTTATTAGCACAGATATGCTGAGATGAATTATGCATGTCAAAATAGTGCCCTGTTGAAGAGAAAGTAATTCATGGCAAAACCCAAGATATCTATTACAATATTTTACTAAATTATACAAATCTTGTTGAAAGTATCTTAAAATATTTCAGTGTACACATTTGTAGTTATAATACCAAAAAAAAAAAGGGGGGGAGGGGGAGTGGGGAATGTCCACAGAGGGAAATGTTTGAAGGAGGAAATATCTAGGGAAATGTCTACAGGGGTAAATGTCCTCAAGGTGGAATGTCCTGGCTTCATAAGCTATCAAGCTTGTTTTTCATTTGTTTACAATAATTTGATTATATGTAACTATAAACATCGCAATATTTCTGTCCATTATAATAATATCTCTCTTCGAACAGTTTGGCATTCTTAATTTTTCATTCAAGGATAAAATTAAAATAATTCTATCAGTTTCATTCCTCAAATTAATTTATAATGAAGAAGCATCCCAATATTTTGTGGTTTATATATTCGATCAACATACTTTATCCCAGATCCGATCCAGAGTATCAATTCTGATCGACTGTATTTGATTATACTGAAAATAATTCATATTTTCGGACCTTGAAATGTATATGGTATAGGCAGTCTGCTATGTCAGATAAAGAACAATACGTTTCCCGATTGATCAAATATTCAACGCATCATCCACAACCACAGCAATTCCAAACTTTTGGGTTGCCAGTATTTCAACAGAAATCACCAAGCCACAAACGACCAGGAAAATGAAAAGAACTCGCACTAGGCTGCGCCTATATGTATATAATTTTCAATGTCCCTTCTAAGCTTCCGTAATATAACAGTGACTATACAGGGTGTTCCAGAAGTCTTGGTCACATTTTGACATTGAATATATTGAAAACTATTGAGGATATACAAATGCATATGGCAACATCATTAGCATTACACAAAACTTAATGACTTTCATTTTCAAATGGTACCAGTTTCATCTTACTACCATTCATGGCTCAGCAGATACGAGGATTTGAAATGTGACCAAGACTTCTGGAACACCCTGTATATGGTTTGCGAAAAAAAAAATGATACGAAAAAGGCAAAGTCAGAAGCGAAAAGAAGTATACTTCGTTCGTTTCTAGGCTTTGCCTATTTCATATTATCAATGACATATTAAAACAGACAACAGACAGCAAAATTCTTTCGCGCAATGAATAAATGAACGGAGAATGAACAATGAAGCATAGCCCAGTTTTCGACACAGCTTCGATTTCAAAACATAAAGCGAAAGCAACGGGGACGAGATTTCTGTGCGTAACGTATTCAGTGTTGAAGCGCAGTTCAAACAATTGTTTGTCGATATTACTTACCAGAAAACAGATGTAACGGGACGAGTAATGTTCATTGTTAAGCTGCCAACAACACCACACGTTCTCCTCCTCACACTGCAATCCAGCAGGTGGCGCTTCATAAAACGAAGGACGATAACCGATGGCCAGTTGAACTATAGTCCAGTTGAACGTTGAACCAAAAAGTGGTTCTTTTGACGACCACCGCGGAAAAAACAATAACGAGGGCGGGAAATACGTTGAACCGAAAAACAGTTGAACGTATACTCGGTCGGGAATAATTTTGACCCACACAACAGTATTACGTCTTTCATTTTTGATAACTTCTATGATTGTTTCTGACTGTTGATAGGCTATTTTATGACCGAAAATAGTAATATGCCATCAAAATAAGTGCATAACAGCGAAGTTTCCCAAATCGATACGCGTTATTAACGACTTGGACATTCAGTTTTAAGCATAACCACATGGTTTATTTGGAAAAGTCTGCAGAATTTAACTTAATATTAATAAGAAAATTACTCCCTGTTCTCAGACATTCATATCCCATTGTTTCGGTCATGTTGGTGTCGTTTTACCATGCACGGAATTTCATGTGGTTGAACGTATAACCAGTTATAGGTTGAACGTAGAACCAATAATAGGTTCAACGTTTACGCCCAAGCTAGTATCATGTGGTTATACGTAGAACCAGTTATAAGTTGAAAGAAGAACCAATAACAGGTTCAACGTTTACCTCCATGCAAGTATCAGTATATGCTTGAATTCGAACTGAAAACGTTCAACCAGATTCCGGGTAAACGTTTACTGTCATTAAAAATTGGTTCAACGTTGAACTGATAACAGGTTGAACATTTACTCCCTGAAATTGGCCGTTTTTACAGTGTTGTTTTTGTTGGAATACTTTTGTTTGATCGTCGCTATATAGCCAAAATATTGCTGAACACGACGATAAAACCTTAATTATCTCTCTCCTTTCGAACCAGCGACCACTAGAGTAAGGCACCCGACCGCCAGTACTATATGTCGACGAGCTGTGTCATTACGGTCATTAGAGGGATGTTGTATGTTCGCTTTCAAGACTGCGGTAGACTACCACATATTTTAGTGGGAGGTTCGTTGGACGAGTGTATACTATGATTGTCTTTTTGAATTTGGTGCTAATACTGTTATATGGAATATGGAATAGGTCTTTGGATTATGGACGCGGATATTCTCTAATGGACGACGGCTGGATTATGAATGACGGACTTGGCGCTTGTAATTACAGATCGTCGGCATATAGTGCTGGCGGTTGGATGCCTTACTCTGGTCGTCGCTGATTCAAATCCTGCAGCGGCACTCGACCAATTTTCAGCACTAGAATATGTGCTAAACTAAGATAATTACTGAAAGTTTAAGCACATTTGCGCTGTTAAAATAAACGTCATCTACTACAATAAAACAATTTCTTTTGGATTCACATCTCAAAAATTCATTAATTGCAAATGGTTTAACATTATTATGGAAGTAGAATGTGAAATCGATGGCAAGCGTTCACAGCATTTAAAAAGTTATATTTTGCCATTTTATTTGTGTGAGAGACCTGTGGATTTTTGCAAAATTTTGTTCATGTTAGTACCTTTGCAGGCTAGTTGCTTGACAGTGCTATTTCCTTGTAAAATAGACATATCCGTTCCAGGACTGAGAAACATATTATTGCTAGTTAAGTGCTAATAAATGTAAATGTCTTCATCATGTGTTTTTTTTATTATTTTTTTTATTATTGACGCGGAAACTATTTCATGGACGAAGGCTGAATATTGAATGCCATTTCCGAAATAAATAGCTATTTTCCTTTTCATTTCAAATTGGGATGTAAAGAGTTCTAGGATAGTCATAAAGACTGTGTATTCCAATATTTAATATCCTAATATCATAGATAAGCGGTATGCTGTAGGATCATTCCACTTCAGATCCCATTATTTTCCTCTCTGGGCAAGAATTCTGGTTCGTTTATCAAACTGCATCGAGTGAATGTGTTACCTTTCATTCGATGTACTTCCGTGTCCCCCCTCCCCCCGAATGATGATCGGCCTGTTCCGTGGATATTTAACCAGGAGCCATGCTCTTGTCGAATGCTATGCTGAATATACTTGACCCAGGACCCAGCGATAAAACCAAAACTTGTAGCACCAATGAAATAATATAAAAGAAGATATATTTGTCCGAATTTAAAAACATGTGCACAGAAAACAGACCATATCCGGTAAGCATTTCGTGTTAAAAGTTGGCACACACATATTTTTATCATAATTTGAGGGTGCTGAATTCAGAAAATATGTATTTTGTGTTTCTCTTCCCCAAAATTTTAAAATAATTGACCTAAAGGAACCAACAGAATAGAACAAAGGTTCACATGTGGCAACACATTAACTGAACCTCTGGAAGCAATTCCATATGGAATGACATGTGTTCTCACGCTCATGATTCCAACGAACGGTACACTGGCACTATCATATCAGCTGATGAACTTGGAACATTCATCAAATGGAATACCCGGAAGTTAACCCTATGCTAGAGTTAAGGCAATGACCAGGCGCCCCGAAACAAAGACAACTGACAGCTGAAACTTGGTTTATGCACTATTATATCGGGGTCATTTTGGCATATTTTTGCACCCCTTCTCCAAAAATGGCATCATAGAGAAAATTAAAATGGCGGCGATGAGGGCGTAACTGACGAATTTCGTTTTCTCGGCCATTTTTCCGTTTTCTGTGTAAAACTACCTCTTGAAACTAATTGATTACAGATCGGCTAAGTATTTTATAATTTGTATATTTTTTTGTCAGCTAATATTGCATTCATAAACGAATAGAAAAATCCATAATACGGCAAACAATGTCATTGCAGTATATGATATCACCGCGAATTCATCACTTCGGCTTTCTGTGATGTTTTCACATTTTCCGAAATAGCCTGGGCCAAAAACTAGAGTGAACAAAATTCCCGTCCCGTATAGCCTCCAAAATAACGGACAATGAAAGATTAGGGTCTGAATCATTCCACCCCTGTTCCCGGTTAGGATGCACTTCAAATGAATCAGGCGACGTTAAACCCTAATTCTCTCTCTCTCTCTCTCTCTCTCAAATGAATCAGGCCTGTTAGGGTCACATATATAGTCCTAGGTGTTTATTGTGAGACTTTTATGACACAATATCGCGATCTATACGTTGATCGATGGTCTGACATTGTGTTAGAAGCACACTGTAATGGAGTTTTAATGGAAAAGATCCCGTATATCAGAGATGTCATAGGGCTTGTGTGTGTTTAATCGAAGTTAGCCCGTAGCACAACATGCACACAACGAACATCACTTCCCAAACTGCAAAAGTAAATTCTCTTCATAGCAATAACAACCGTGATATCACGGAAGCGCGGAAAGAGACGATATACCCATGATCAAATGCCAGATAGAGCTTCGCGTTTACCCAGCCGAAACCCACCAGCTCCCATCCGGAGTACTGGACAACAGCCAGCAGTGGTCAGATTAACCACGTTTGATGAATGTGCCAAGAATGTAACCTAGAAGGTTACAGCAACAGCTATTACAGACTTTTTGAACTCGAATGATATAATCTCCGATGCTCAATACGGCTTTAGGTCAAATCATTCAACGACGCTAGCAGCATGTACACTGTACGATTTACTTGTTATCGCTATGGAATCCAAGCAGTATAGTATAGCTACATTTTTGGATCTGTCAAAAGCGTTTAAACACAGTCAATCACGAGATTTTGTTAGCTAAACTGAAACATTATGGATTTCGTGGCGTATCTTATAAATAGTTAGAAAATTACCTTTTTAAAAGAATGCAGGCCGTATATTATAACGGTTGTTATTAAAACTTGTTCCTACCTTTTACGGTGTGCCCCAGGGGTCAATTGTACGATCAATTCTTTTCTTAGTTTATATAAATGATATAACCAACGCGACCGACGTGCTAAAATTTGTCTTATTTGCAGATGACACAAGCGTAACATGCTGCAGACATAATGTCTCAAGAGTTATGTAAATTGTACCTGTGGTTGTGCTCCAACCGATTATCCCTTAAAGTCGGCAAAACTATATTTATGATTGTAAAGCCGTATCTAGCGCATTCGAGAAGTCCAGATACTGAATTAGGAATCCCTTTACAAATGTCCGAAAACGAAATAAAGGTAGTTCAAGACTTTAAATTTCTCGGTATTTATATCAATAATAATTTAACATGGTTCTCTCATATCCCTTATATTTGTAAGAAAGTCTCCAGGAATAAAGGACTACTCAATCATATTAAGAAATCCGTTAACAAAAAATACTATACATTTTATATTATTCTCTTATATTTCCATATCTATCGTATTGTAATACACTTTGGGAAAACACATACACTAGTAATCTTAGACTTTTGACCTTACTCCAAAAACGTGCAATACAACATATAACATTTTCAAATAAATTAGACCACACTGAACCGCTATTCCGGAGAAGCCAGATTTTACAGCTGAATAAACTAAATACCTACCTTTTACTGTTGATAGTCCACAATTTTTTCTACTGCTCAACTCAGCTGCCTAAAGCCTTTAGACATTATTTTGCAAATCAATCAAAAGTACATCACTTTCAACAAGAGGACATCAATTTAATATAGTTAGACCGTTTTATCGGACAAACCTATCCTTTTACACTCCTAAAATAGCTGGACCCCGTTGGTGGAATAACTTACCCTCCTCTAGTAAATCCACATCATCTGCTTCACTACTTAAATCAAGCATTAAATCATATCTGCTTGAAGACAGACCTGACCCCATACACATATATGCGCTTGGTATAATAATTCTAACTATGTTGTATCTCGAGATTAAATTTTCGCATATTACATGTACTAGGGACAGAACAAGCCCCATGGGGCTTTATTCCCGCCTCTTACAGTTTGTGAGCATTAATAGAAATGAACATTTATGTGTTGCATAAAAATCAAATCAAATCAAATCAGTGGTCAATGCCGACATCTGTGTTGAACAGATGGGCCATGTCCTACACTCCTGCGGTACACATTTCAACTTAACTATAGGGAAAAGATCATAGTCATGGTGAATTCATCATTCACCGAGCCCAAAAACGATGCCAGAGAGAAAATGTGCAAGGACATGTTGGAGATCACGAAGGGCGACATCAGCATTGAGTTGGTGAACCATGTCTTACAACACGAGGGCACACATTTCAGCTCGATAAGGGAAATGGGCATGAACTTCAAGCCTTCAATGTTGTTCTGCATTGTATTCACGAAGACACTGAATATATGATCGAATCTTGGATATGCTTGCTTAATTGGGAGTTCAAATGGAAATGTGACTAGCTTTCGATGCGGCCATAGGTTGTGAGAGCATATCTCACCTTACACAATATAACAAGTAAAGTGGAGGTAAACTGTTTCAAACCAAGCCTGAAAAATATAGGGCAAAGGACATCGACACATCGACCATGTCAGTGAATATCGATACGTATACATACCTTGACTTTTTTACTCTTGATATCTGTATATGAAGAGATAATGAGGAATTTGAAATTGATGAGGAAATTCATCTGTAGATTGTAACAATGTACCGAGTGAAGATATTTGTGACAAGGCAAATGTAGCTACTAAGAGTCACCACCACCAACTCTAATTAGTTCGGTTACACATATTTCTCGCACATCATCAAAATACTTCTTGTGGGTAGTCTAATTGCCCCTGCCCCAATTTCCATAGATCAGGGATATAGACATTTGTAGTTTGAATATTGGCCTGTGGGGTCATGCGAGTTAATGTTAGTACGCCAGCATCTTTTTTGCCTTGAATATATTGATAGGCATGCATAATGGGCCAAAGTTGATGTCTCGCATTTCCAAGGTGTGAACCTAAATCATATCATGTGACTGCGCTATAAATGTTCCTCATCAAGAGGTGCAGCTGAACCTACAAATGCCCGGAGAGCGAATTTGAAGAAATAGGAAAGACTTTTCAACCTCGACTCCGAAGGGGGGGGGGGTGGTAGTCCGAATTGGGATTTGTGAAGGTTTCTGACTTCTAGCGGCAGTCTAGATCTAATATTTTAACATATTCATAAGATTTAGCGGCATTTGTCCATATCCAGGCCGGTTAAGGGTGCATGTCATTATCTGAATTACCTTTCCCAATAAAATAGCATTGGTCAGATTCAGGTCGGCATTTTCTCCCCCACCGTGGCATGTGATCTCTTACCTCCCATATCTGCACGGTATATGATGGAATTTTGCTGATGACCTTTGGTCCCAAGGTCCGCATAGTCATTTTAACCTATACGTCCACAAGGTGGAGGATAAGCGCTTCGCCGACGTCGGGCCTTATAGACTGATGTTCTAAATAAGAATTTGCATCTATATTTACTCCGTGTTACTGGGATGGTTTCTAACGTCCGGCTGTCAACTCATATATACTAACAAAGCTATTAAATCGCTAGTTATTCGATATTTTTATTACTAATTCTCCTCATCGAGCGAATACATCTGGTACCGTGGTCTTTCCGGAAAAGGTGTCCGCAAGAACAGACATAATCAAACGATACTGAGATACGGGACACCCCAGGAAATCACAGCAGATCGTTGGGATGTGTTTGGGTAGAATTAGTGCAGTCAGGATATCGCTATGATGGGTCATGTGATTACTTGTCAGTAAGCGGCATATACCCCACCACCATGGCATGTTGTCTTGACCGTGACTTTGCTCCAAATATTGGTAAAAAATCTCTCAATGTTTATTTTCTTTTCTTTGGCGTGAGTACAGACAAAGGTCATGCAATTCTATGGACGTGACCCCACTGCAGTGCACTGTTTGCCATCAATATTTTTTAGAATACAGGGGGATGCGAGAAAACGATTTTGCTGCTAATCTTTTACCGCTTTTTTGTTGCTTATATCTGGCCAGATAGGGGTAATGGAATTGTTATTGGATAAGATATGGCAATATCCCGATACAGGTAGAAATCACCGTATCTGTTTAAAACAGAGAGCAGCACATGTGCACTAAATATACAAACGATCAATCATTTTAGTCTTGGAGTGTACACATCTGTATCGATGTAACCCAATATACGGCAATCATTTGTCTCTATAGGAGTGAAAGAAAGAAAAAACTTTGGCCAAAAAATTCATCCACTAATATATGTATAAACAAGTTCTCTTTGACACTATCTGGCCTGGGAGATTTGGGGTGTTATCGCAAAGGCTAGAGGGCTGAAATTTACCACACTGTATCTTTGAGTCAAGCCCTAAAAGAATATGTAAAAACATCCAAGATGGCCGCCATGATGACGTCACAGTGACGTCATTTTCAAAAAGAGTATTTTTTGACGATTTTTCGGTCAGAATTTTCGAACTTTTTATTTTTGTTTTCTCCTCGAAAAAACTGGATGATAAATTAGCAAATAATAATCTGATATGAACTAAAATGTGTTTTACCCACTTTTCCATGCAGAAAAGCAAAACAAAATGAAGAAATATGACGAAAACATCACTTTTCTGGTACCCCACGTGGCCGCCATTTTGAATTTACCCATGATCCTCTGCCCGGGAGTCATGCAAATAGGCTCAACATGACCCTAATATGCCCCCCCCCCCAAGGCCAGGTAGGGATAAAAAGTTGTTTCCCAACTTATCATGAGATTGGCCTACCATTAAATCGTACTCTATGGCGGTAATTTGGTTATTTTGGTGCGAATGAAAATACAAACCGACAAACTTTTTCCTGTCCTGTATTCAGTAAGGCTTAAACACATAGAGTTATCTATAGAAAGTTGTTTACAAATTTACAATGAGAAATTCCAATAGCAACCACTTATTCAATTTGTGGAACTAAAACAAACTACATAGT
This sequence comes from Hanleya hanleyi, assembly GCA_036873755.1. Taxonomy (NCBI): domain Eukaryota; kingdom Metazoa; phylum Mollusca; class Polyplacophora; order Lepidopleurida; family Hanleyidae; genus Hanleya; species Hanleya hanleyi. The sequence continues at coordinate 592 of JAVTVY010026733.1, read as the reverse complement.
GGTCAGTTTATATTCAGGCGTAAAATGAGAGAAATACAACCTAGCAAACAGCTTTTTGTACATCAACAGAGTTGAATTATCTTTAAAATGTTGTCAACCCGCTTTTAACGGGAAATACATCAAGCTCTTTTCCCATATCCAATTTGTGTAATAGGAATATACTATATAGTGGCCATTTTGTTTTTCGAATTTAGAGATTAACGAAAAAAAATAAAGATTGGCAAACAATTTTCTGCATTCAGCACCATCAGCTTATGCTATGGTTGTTTGTCCACTTTTGACAAGAAATGCCTTCAGAAATATTCAAACCAGTCTACACCTGCCAGAGTATATGAGATATTCATAACATCATTATATGTACTAACCCCAGATCAGTCGTTTCCGATAAATCCCAGATATATCTCTCAGCAGGGGCCCAACTGTAGTCATGAATATAGTCAATGTTTTCATGTTCTTGTTGATACAGTAACGCTGTTGATATCGACGAAGTGTAATCTTTTATTTATTCAGATCTACATAACTTTTAGTTTCCATTTCTCATCTTCGCGCTGCCACCGTAGTGTAATCGTTCATTAATTGTGATCCAAGCAAC
>JAVTVY010026732.1:0-11029 GCA_036873755.1 Hanleya hanleyi | reverse complement strand
CATAAAACGACTGGTTCTGGATTCACAAGACGAGAGCCACGTACAGGTACCAGTATACACCACTGACTACAGCTTATGGGCTATTATAAAAACGAGTGCTCATTCACCCCCATGGGGTCATTCACCCCCATGGGTTAGTTTATAGGGATAGGGAGATCGCGTGCCCTTTCTATACTACTCATCGCGCACTACTCATCGCGCATGCGCAGTCGACCCATTCTACTGTAGGGTGCAAGCCTGGCCCATGGAATCTCAGGTAGCGAAAACCCCAGGTCTCTCGCCCCACCCTATCCCGCGCCACATCTATGCGACCCGCTGTGCAGTGTGTAAAGCGGAGTAGGAGGAGTAGGAGGAGTCGGACACGCCACGGATTATACTAGGGAGATATTTATCTGTATTCTATTCTGGCTCAGTGTAACAAGCCCAGTGTATCTGACAAGATGGGAACGGGGCTTCGGGAGGAGAGACAGGGTAGAGAAAAAAGGTAGGTAGAAAAAAATTTTACGTAAATTTTGAACAGCCCTTAAGTATAACCGTTACTGATTTTAACACTGACTTGTTGAAGAGCTGTCTTTTCAAGAATTTCATCGATATCCGGTTCCACTGAGTGGGTTTATCCGGTCATGTTCAAGGATATGCCAGCATGGACTGAGTCAATCAGAATCCTTGGGATATCGACAATCGACATTTTATAGCCATATTTCGACGAAAATTGACAATTTAAATCGAGAAATGAACGTCGACATCACTGAAGACATAATATATTCGAAGTTGGTGTAGGTGACGCCGGCTGTCACACAATGAAGCCGGCTCCCGCCTCTATTGCTCCTTCTCCCTGTGATGCTCCCGCCTCTGTGCTCCCTTTCTCTCTCCTTGTGTTGCTCCCGCTTCTGTGCTCCCTGTTCCTTCCTAGTACTGTTCCACCCCTGTGCTCTCTTTCTCACTGTCCCTGTGCTGCTTTCGCCTCTATGTTCCCTCTCCCTGTGCTGCGCCAGCCTCTGTGCTCCCTGTTCCCTCTCTATGTGCTACTTCCGTCCCTGTGTTCCCCTTCTCACTGTCTCTGTGCTGCTCCCGCCTCTGTGCTTCTTCTCTCAATGCCCCTGTGTTGTTCCCGCCCCTGTGCTTCCCTTCTCACTGTCTCTGTGCTGCTCCCGCCTCTGTGCTTCTTCTCTCACTGCCCCTGTGTTGTTCCCGCCCCTGTGCTTCCCTTCTCACTGTCTCTGTGCTGCTTCCGACTCTGTGCTTCCTTTCTCTCTTCTTGTGCAGCTCCCGCCTCTGTGCTCCCTTTCTCACTGTCCCTGTGCTGTTCCCGCCTCTGTGTTCCATCTCTCTCTGCTCCCTGTTCCCTCTCCATTGAATTGAATCACTATAACCCGTTTCCACGTTTTAACGTTTCACTATAATTAATAATGGATATACAGCCAATTATCAATTTTATATCTCAGATTAACTTAACTTTACTTTTCTTGGGATAGAGCAAGCTCATTGGGGTTTTATTCCTGCCGTTTTTTCAATATGTTTACCTATGTTTGTAAATCAACCGTGTAATTGATGAATAAAATTTCATTCATTCATTCATTCATGTGCTGCTCCCGCCTCTGTGCTGCTCCCGCCTCTGTGCTTTCTTTCTCCCTCCTTGTGCAGCTCCCGCCTTTATGCTCCCTTTCTCACTGTCCTTGTACTGATCCCGCCTCTATATTGGCCCCTCTCCATGTGCATCTCCCGCCTCTGTGCTTCCTTTCCCTCTCCCTGTGCATCCTCGCTAAAACCAGGGGTATCTCTATCCTAGTTCGCCCTCGGCTCACAAATAGAAACCTTGACGTGGTGAAGATGCTCCCTGTGCAGCTCTCGCATCTTCCTTTCCCTCTCCGTGTGCAGCTTCCGCCTCTGTGCTTTCTTTCTCTCTTCCTGTGGAGCTGCCGCCTCTGTGCTTCATTTTCCTTTCCCTGTGCAGCTTCCGCCTCTGTGCTCCCTGTTGTATTTGCTCATGGTGCTCCGCCTCTGTGCTGCCTGTTTTATCTTCTTCATTTCTCAGCTTCCCCCTTTCCACTCTGTTCCCGTGTTTCGGTACCCTGTCTCCCACCCAGTAGAATTACATTGATTTGTAGATTTATTATCTCCATTTATTTGATAACTACGGAGCCGTGGAGGTACGGAGCCGTGGAGGGGACATAGTCAATATTTTTTTAATTTCCCCCGAGATAATATCCCCCGAGATAATAACTAGGGGAAAATTCACCATTGGTCAATTATCTCGGCGGAAAATAATTTGCCCCGAGATAATTATCTAGGGGTAAATTCGCCATTGGTCAATTATCTCGGGGTGAATTATCTCGGGGAAAATTAATTTTCCCCGAGATAATATCCGAGATAATTATCTAGGGGGAAATTCGCGATTGGTCAGTTATCTCGGGTGAAATTATCTCGGGGGATATTATCTCGGGGAAAATTAATTTCCCCCGAGATAATTTCACCCGAGATAATTGACCAATCGCGAATTTCCCCCCAGATAATTTTGACCAATGGCGAATTTTCCCCTAGTTATTATCTCGGGGGATATTATCTCGGGGAAAAAACGGTTCCGTAGATAACAGAATTAGTTCGCTGTAATATAAAATATAATTGCTTAACGTGAATATTTTTTGGAGAAAGTTGAAAAAATATTTCCAAAGAAATGTCATCGCTAGAGTAATACTACCTAATAATATCTTCCCGATAGACGCCTTATTTATATACTTCTAAAGTATAGCACTTCCAAATGCCTACAGGCGTAAATATTAGGTTTGATTATATAGAAAATATGTGTCGTTCTTGTACATATATGTTACGGTTTTGCTAGATCTTCATTCATGAATTATTTGACGAAGGTATCTTCCAATATGTAAGTCGTTTCACATAATAAAAATAAAGATGGTAGTGTATCCACAATGATGAAGCCAAGTACGGGTTTATGTACAGTTTGATCGGACCATCCATATAATGCCCCTACATGTGTCACCTTCAATATATAAGAAGAAGGGAGACAAATTGGTCATTTTCAAAAGAACTAAACTTCGTTTTATTAACCCCTTTTTACAATGTACAACATCGGCAATCATTTATTGCCTTATCCGGAAAAAGCAATAGTCGAAGGTTCACGAATGACATATAGGCCTAACTGGTATGTACTGGTCTAATGTTGAATGGTAATCTATAGTCTATATCAACAGAGGTCACATTCAGTGTAAATCTGAGGCAAAAACATGAATATTACTCTAATTCGCTTGTTGGTAGTCAAAATTTCAGTCCATTCAGATGCAGTGGAAAGATTCCCCTGCTATCCCGATGGACTCCATCTGGGATGCTCTGCTGCATGTAATTAAATCAGCCAGTTTCTAACATCAGTGAAACTATTTGAAGGGCTAAATTAGCTCATCTGCACAAGTCCAGGTAATCCCTAAATCCTCGCAGAGGGTTCGATCGTAACCTATCGATTGATACACTGGCGCGCGAGGGTATTGCCCCCGCAATTTGCTGCTTGGCGATAAGCACGATATACGGTCGAGGTAATGAAGAATATGGCAAGCCAAAATGCTTTTCATTCCGAATTTCCGATATCGGAAATTGCAATTCTCGATATCGGAAATAATTCCCGATATCGGAAATTCAGTGACAATTTCCGATATCGGAAATAGAATTTCCAATATCGGGAATTCAATTTCCGATATCGAAAATTGTCACTGAATTTCCGATATCGGAAATGAAAGCTCTGGAAGCTTTACGAAAACTAGAATTACAATTTCCGATATCGGGAATTGTCTCCGAATTTCCGATATCGGAAATTGTGATTCTCGATATCGGAAATTCAATTTCCGATATCGAAAATTCTAATTTCCGATATCGAAAATTCTAATTTCCGATATCGAAAATTCTAATTTCCGATATCGAGAATTCAATTTTCGATATCGGAAATTTTAATTCCGATAATATCGGGATTTCAATTCCGATATCGGGAATTCAATTTCCGATATCGGAAATTCTTGAATAAAAAGCGCTTTGGCTTGCCATGGAAGAAAAGTACCACGATCTTGACCTCCTCCCACCGTCGAAGCAACACAATTAAGAGCGGTAACGAATCCCTGTGATTTGGGTCCCCGTCATCAAACACTCGAAAGAAATTATTTTTGAGAGAGAAAGAATATATTGGTCATCAGTGGGATTCGACAACAAGGGAGAAAGATATATTTTTCACGGTGTGAAATAATACTTCTAAAATATTTTCAGAATTTTCGTAATCTGTAAGCAGGATCGCCGAAAATCTATGCCAAGTTAACTTTCCTAGCTGACCTATAGAGTTATGATTACACAAAATAAACGTAGGGATGTTATATGACTGGGGATATGATTAAACATGTAAATAGGTAATCGGCATGCTGAGTGGAATCATTGTAAACGTCGACCTAGACTGGATGAGTCTCTATTTCATATGTACTATTTAATAATAATAAAACGATCTTTAATAAATAGAATGAAAAAAAAATGAAAAAAAAAATAATAAAAAATATGTTTCAAGCATTTCTTAATAGGCAGAGTTACTTCCTCTTGTTTCCCGTTTAAAATACATTATGAAACAGGGGCTGGATCCAGTCTAACGTCGACCTTGATTGTGGATTATTGTGCCATAGCATCATTGGGCATGGTTTCTCCCTTACTCTGTATACAAAAGTATTAGGTCTGACAACAGAGCACAAGATAACGGAAGATACACACTTGATACGGTGAAGATACACACTTGATACGGTGAAGATACTCACTTGATACGGTGAAGATACACACTTGATACGGTGAAGATACACACTTGATACGGTGAAGATACACACTTGATACGGTGAAGATACACACTTGATACGGTGAAGAAGGCGAGAAAGTTCGAATAAATATGTGTGATATTGTTTTTGAATATTGTCAAAATAAAGTTTTTGAAACAGACAATCATCATGTTTATTCTAAGTTCTTGACTGATTAAAATAAGACCTTTGTCTCTCCGAATATATTTGAATATCCTTGTAATCAGACTGATTTTTCTTTTCAGGTACATGTATATGACTTCCGTACACTGTTTAAAATGTTTGTAAAGTTACAGTAGGAAGTATTGTCAAATGTGACAGTGGAATTTACTGTTAAATAGAAGCATCAGTTCCAACTGCTATTTTACAGTTCATATCTGTAGCAATACAGACAACCAGTGTAGTTTGGCATCTTCTGGGTAAACTACAGTATTAATTGGAGTAAAGGGCAACAACGTTGTATTGTAACATTATCCGGGTGTAAGATTACAGTAAGATTATTAGTGTATATTTACATTCAGTAGAAATATCGTTAATTATTTTCGAGGTGTATTTCGTATACCTTTCCAGATCTTTTCATCTATAATACACAGAAAACTTCAAGTACAATTTATCTAAAATGTGCAAGGAGGAATAATGAGTTTGCCTGCCAAGTTTCAATCCTCGGGGCTGGTCGTTGGAGTTAATGTACATGTTCAAAGACCAACTTAGCCTCTAATATTGCACCGTTTCACAAAGCTGATGTGCAGGATGATAGAAAGAAATGTGTTTGCTCTTATATCATCGGTGGTGCTGAATATTTAACCGAACCATTACGTTCTGGGAATTTTCTTCTCTGCTCTCTTGAAACGGAGACACCAGGGAACTTGACTTCTTGAAATGCTATAGGCCAATGGACTTTCTGCTGACCATGGATTCGTACAAGTATTTCTGCTGATTTAACGGTATTTTTGTTGTAAAATTACAACATATGCTGTAGAAATACAGATAAACAGATCGGGACATCCTGTAAAAATAGTGAAAAGCGCTGGTACCCTTTTTGCCAGCACTTTTTGCTGTAAAATTACAGCACCCTTTTTAACAGTGTAGGTCTAGGAGTATCGATACAGAAACATTGATATTCACCATGCCGTCAGTCATTCGCGGAGTAGTATGGAAAGCGCAAATCGGGTTGTATAAGCAGGTGTGGACCATAATATGGAAAACCACAAGGATTAAAGGCATGGGAGTTTCATACACTATAGATCCCTGGAGTCAGGCATTCGACGGGGTTGAGACACAAGGGAGTTTTATTAACGAGATACCTGGAGCCTGGCTTTTCCACTATGTAGTATAATAAATATGTGGGTACCCTAATCATAACCCCAAAGGAACGTTCTTTTGTGTGTGTGTTTGATGTGTTGAAACGAAATGATGCACGCACTAAAAGTGTTGAAGGGTTTTCGACGCCCCGCGTCGATGCGTTGAAGCGTCTGAAACCGGCGCTTGAAGCGTTGAAGCGTTTTCAACGTTGAGCGTTGACGGACGTCTGAACACGTCAACGCTCCAGGTTCCCAAAAAGAGAAGAAAGATTGTACCTGAACCGTTGAAGCGTTTAAGCATTCAGACGTCTGATGTCAACCGTGACGGCTGTGTGCTTATTTGAAATGGTGGTTTAAGAGCCGCTTCCCATTCGGATTTCGCGGCCCATCAACGCGATGGTTTATTCTTTATGGTATTAAATCTTTCACTGGTATCTTTATAAGTACTATATTCTAAAACAATAACCAATAGCGGGTTTATAGCGCTCTAAAGATCTATTTCTAGAACTAAGAAAATCCAAGACTGCCTCCTGATTGGCTAAAGCCTTAATGCCAATAACTTATGCGAACAGCGGGATGCCATCTGTCCTAATCTGTCTGGTGGGCCGCCATCTTCGTGCGCATGCGAAATCGGCTTGTGCTACCCTGATGGGAATATCACGCCCCAGGCATCTCATTCAGTGAAACTCCAATGTCTCTCACGCTCCATACCTCTTATACGACCCAGAGTAGTATACAATACCCGAATTGACGGAATAGCGCCTCACTGCGCATGCGCAGAACCTGGTGTGACGTCATAAGTGTAGGTTTTGTGGCGGTATTGGGGCGGTGTGCGCATGTGTGATGTGTGGGAGGTGGGAAAAGATGGCCGCCATGTGGGAGGTGGGTACAAGATGGCCGTCATGTGGGAGGTGGGTACAAGATGGCCGCCATGTGGGAGGTGGGTACAAGATGGCCGCCATGTGGGAGGTGGGTACAAGATGGCCGCCATGTGGGAGGTGGGTACAAGATGGCCGCCAGTGTCAGTCAGTGCAAGATGTGGGAGGTGGGTACAAGATGGCCGCCAGTGTCAGTCAGTGCAAGATTTGGGAGGTGGGTACAAGATGGCCGCCAGTGTCAGTCAGTGCAAGATGTGGGAGGTGGGTACAAGATGGCCGCCAGTGTCAGTCAGTGCAAGATGTGGGAGGTGGGTACAAGATGGCCGCCATGTGGGAGGTGGGTACAAGATGGCCGCCATGTGGGAGGTGGGTATGGCCGCCATGTGGGAGGTGGGTACAAGATGGCCGCCATGTGGGAGGTGGGTACAAGATGGCCGCCATGTGGGAGGTGGGTACAAGATGGCCGCCATGGGGGAGGTGGGTACAAGATGGCCGCCATGGGGGAGGTGGGTACAAGATGGCCGCCATGTGGGAGGTGGGTACAAGATGGCCGCCATGTGGGAGGTGGGTACAAGATGGCCGCCAGTGTCAGTCAGTGCAAGGTGGGAGGTGGGTACAAGATGGCCGCCAGTGGAAGATGTGGGAGGTGGGTACAAGATGGCCGCCAGTGGAAGATGTGGGAGGTGGGTACAAGATGGCCGCCAGTAGTAAAATGTATAAAAGGAGTTGATTTTTAGGGAAAGGGTGTATTCAATCTGACTTACCTGACCTGACTTCATCAGCCAGCCAGCCAGCCAGCCTGCCTGTCAGTCATCCAGCCTACTTGTATCAGCTGTGGCCATCCCTATTACTTTTTTCGATTTTACCAGTGCAAATTTAACAGACTATTACTCCGTAGCAGTTTTTCATCCACCTGAGCCCCTAGTCATGACGTCATCATCATTTTTCTCACACCCAGTCCATTACATCGTCCTTCATGAAAGCTTCACTTTGATACCTCACTCCATCCCATTGGTGCATTAGGGGCTTCCCTAAATGCCAAAACGTATATTTTCACACCTTTGGGGGGCCGCGCATGCGCAGAATCACTCTAATTCAACCCCATACTCAGTGCATCACATGCTCCTTCACCTAAGCTTTAATTTGATACCTCTCTCGACCCACTACCTCCAAATTAAAAAAGAGTGTATTTATACACTCCTGAAGCAGCTAAAAAAATTTTTTTGCAGGTAGAGGGTCGAGTGAGGTATCAAATTGAAGCTTAGGTGAAGGAGCATCTGATGGACTGAGTATGGGGTTGAATTAGGGTGATTGTGCGCATGCAAATACCCCATCGGTCCAGTAGAGGCTTCCCCAGCTCCAAAAAGGCTATTTTTATACCCCTTCACTGCCGCGCATGCGCAGAAGGGTGATAGTTCAATCCCATACCCAGTGCATCAGATGCCCCTTCACCTAAGCTTCAATTTGATACCTCACTCGACCTCATTGGCCCATTAGGGGCTTCCCTAGATTGGCTGTTCCATCAACCTTCCCTCCTCCCGACCCCGCCCCCCTTTTTCCCTGCCTTGTTTTCAATATTTAATTGTTAAAAAAACATATAAAATGAAAAAGATTTTTTTTGGCTCCATGAATCTTTTTTTCCTTGTTTTTAAAATAAAAAAAAAATTTTGGCTGTTCCATCAACCTTCCCTCCCCCTTGTCCCCCCCCTTCTAATTCCCCTTTTTCCGTTTTTTCAATATTTAATTGTTAAAAAATTGAAAAAATTGAATTTTTTTTCTTTGGGGATAACAATGATGGGGTCTGATGTTAATTTTTGTGCTTTTAGAAGTTTCCTCTTCCGGGGAAGATGGTTGGCCCTGAAAAGGGCCGTTAGTGTTACACCACCACCACACTTAGGCACGGTAGATTTTCTTTATCCCTCCTACATGTTTCCGGCAAATTGGACATTTTATTTTCAGATGGTTCTCGCCGGCCTCAGTGCAATGGCACATGTCTCCTACACACGTCAGTGTCACCCAACAACCCGCACATAGGCATAAATGACCGCATGGTAAAACAGCAAATTCGCTTTCGGCATCTGTACATATGCTACAGCGTGATATTTTCTGCTCTTTATCCAGTTGTTCGTATTGTCTGTGAATCTCCTCGTCCATTTTAATCAGGTCTTCTTTCAGTCCATTAATCAAGTTGTTCAGGCGAGTTATCTCGGCTTCACACCCACAGCATTGTTGTGGCAGAGTTTCGGCGGTAGTTGAAATCATTGGAATTTCACCAGGCGTTGTCGTTGGCCCACGTCTACTATTTAACCATGGCAGTTCATCTTGTAGTTCCTCATCAGTTGAGTCATCATCATCAGGTTCTTGGATGGTTTCCATCGTGCTTATTTCTGCGTCATGTTCATCCCTTAGTCTTTCCAATTGTGCATTTTCTTCGACAGTTCGCCGGAGTTGTTCTAATTCTTCTGTACTGCGTGTTAAGATGGTTGTTTCGTTTTCCAATTCCCTTTGAAAACTGGTGGTTACCTTCATTCCATCATTTTCCTGAACGCTAACCAGCTCTCTGTGTTCTGTAGCATTTCTCGGGTCCCTAGCGGGGTGTTGTGTAAACAGCGCACGTCTTGTTGAATTCATGATTGTATGGGTGAATAAATGTCACAATATACACGTATTTATACTTTTAGTGAGATGTGGGAGGTGGGTACAAGATGTCCGCCATGTGGGAGGTGGGACAAGATGGCCGCCATGTGGGAGGTGGGTACAAGATGGCCGCCAGTGTCAGTCAGTGCAAGATGTGGGAGGTGGGATAAGATGGCCGCCAAGTGTCAATGAGTACAAGATATGCATGGCCGCCAAGTGTGAATGAGTGCAAGCTATGCTCACTGTATATGAGTGTGTTTGTTATCATTGCTCAAGCATAAAAATTTCTTATTTTTTTCCATAAATCCGTTACAATTTTCTCGGAATTATGATAAGACTAATCCATAGTGTACACGTATTTTTTTTAGCCAGGAAAATTAAATTATTTTCCAATGTACCTGGGTTTTACACTACCGTACACTAACTTTATGATTTTTAAAATGCCTAAAATTAATAAAATAATCCTATATTCTAGCGTTAGGTTGTTAAATTTTAAATATAACACTAATGAATGACCTGAGTTTAACTTGTAATAAAATTTACAGGTGTCCTGACATTGATTGTAAAATGAAAAGCTGTTTATAATTGTTAAACAAACACACATATATTTTTTCTTCAGCAGCGTAGCACACGATACAACCAGAGTGTTTTCGCTGCGCGTGCGCACGTGTCTTACACTATAAATACCACATTTTTTTAATTATTCACAATTAATCTGAGTGCTCAGTCATGGATTTACCCTTGACTCAACTCATGGATATTGACAACACATCAGATTTGTTCACAAATCATGATAATCAAGTACAACGCTTCGACAGTATCATGAATTTGGTACACGATGAACCCCCATTAGATGATATAATCAACCACTTATTCTCACCTTTACCTGAACCCCAGAACTACCCTGCACCAACTCATTGTGAACATCCTCCAGAAACATCGCCGCTGGATAATTTCTTCGCCTTGACAACAACCACACCGGATGTTACTCCAGATGTATACCAAAGTTTTGATGATATAGACGAGATGTTACAAACCATGTTAAAACTCCCAGAACCAGAGACGACAGAAGATGGAACCGATTCAAATGCCTCCTATGATTCCGGAGGTATTGAAAAATGACAGTCGTTGTTGAAACCACAAGATAAAGACAAAGAAGGCCCACTGTATAGTGCTGTGTTACCATCACCCAAGCATTAAAATTTCCTAGTTTTATTTCGAATCATCAGATTTTAGTGCATAATATTGCTGAAATAATGCCAACAGAAAACTCAGAGTCAATTTAAATATTTATTTGTATTGAGCAAATTACAAGAATTTCGAAGAGAAAACAGCCGAAATAATGTCTGTCTGTCCTGGAAATCAGCTGATCAGCAATAAATCGACA
>JAVTVY010026731.1:0-113167 GCA_036873755.1 Hanleya hanleyi | reverse complement strand
CTTTCCAGGACGGCCCTGTATAACACTCTCAAGATAAAAGAAATCTCTCTAATGACGGTATACATGATTTAGCTTCTCAGAACTGACATTATAAATATTCGCGGGAATGACTCATCAAATCAGTTCATCAGCGACGCTTCATACGCGCAATAAGACACAGCAGACTCTCGAAAAACACTTATTGGCACGATAAGGTATGCACTCACTAAGTTAACGACTGTGACTACACTGTCATTTTTACTGTAAAAGTGCAGTAAGTTACTGCTTTCTTTCACAGTAACTTACTGCAAAACATTATTACAGTATAATACTGTAATACAGGCAGTATAGTTTACTGTATTACATTGTATACAGTAAGTTACTGCATATATTTTTCAAAATACAGTATTTGGCATGAGTATAAAATACAGTACACTTAACGCATTTACTGCAAAATTGGCATAACTTATTGCTTTATTTTGCTTTACTGCAGAACCTAATCTACAGCATACAGAACAATATTTCATACAAAGAAAATTAAAGTAATTCGCCGTACTGTTTCATATGCAGCAAGTTCATGCATCTTTAAAAGAAATACATTGTGTAGGCCCTACAGAATATACTACTGCTAATTATTTGTTCATCAATGCGTTGATGTGAACTCGTAGACATTTAAAATATATTTTATAGTATACGAATTATATTGATCGCCACGTTGTTTCACGGAAAGTTTGTAAAATTAAAAAAAACCATCACATTCCTGGTAGGCCTACCTTCCCAGAGTTCCCATTTTTTATCTTTTCATCATACCCTGCTTACAGGGTTATGCAAATAGGCTCAAAATGACCCCAATATGATAAGTTACAAAGTCGCAAAGTTTCGGTTCATTATAGTTTTCTTCATTTCGGAGCACGAGAGAATCTCCCAATGCGACATATGGTTGAGCCTACCTAGAGGCGGATCCCCTCCGGTCTTCGCCACCCCCTTTTACTTCCCTAGTTAATTCATATCGTGCGCCTAGAAACGGATTAGACAGAAGGTTTCTGATTTCATAGCTCTCATCATATTGAGGTAAAGTTTTAGCCCATTCAGATTCCCTGGTTTAAATGGACATTTTAATTTAATTATTCTCTGTTATATTTACAAGGGTTAATAATGCAACGATAATAACTTTCACAATGTAATACGAGTGGGCGAACATATATTCAAAATCATCATATCATATATATTAATTTAATAAATCATTGCCAGTTTGGTTCAAAGGGGCATAACTCTTAACAGAGTTTAAAAAAGTGTTTTTTTCTTGGCTGTTTTTCTTGTGTGATTATGTAACCTGATAATGGTGCCCATTTAAATGAGTGAAACTGACGTGAATATCTCTCCGATGTATCTAAAATCATATATGTGGGTGTTGGATATAATATATGGAATATTCGAACACTAGTTCCGGCACCTTCATATATGTATGTACAGTGGTAGTACATTCCGTGTTCAATATATTTATCAGTTTATCTCCTTGACAAACAGCCAATAACGTGTCATTTTGTGAGGAAATAAGCATGATAAGAAAGGAATATCCTTCCTTCCTGTTACTTCGTGGTTTACTTTTTTTCAGAATTGTATGATTGAAATCATATAACAAATTTACAGTAACAATATATTATTGCATTTTTACAGTAAGTTACTGGCACCTTTGCTGCCAGTAAGTTACTGTAATAATTACAGTAACATCCTTCTGTAAAATTACAGTAAGTTACTGGCACCTTAGCTGCCAGTAACTTACTGTAAAATTTACAATAATTGTTTTACAGTGTATACTTTGTCTAAACATATCTCAAGGATACACTCTACGGAAGAGGTATAAATACGCGGGATATCAACTGCTTATCGACAAATATTCACCAATTTTCCTGTAGTGTGGTGAGAAAAGCCATTTTTTATGCTTATTTACTGCTATATAATTTGGTCGTCTCGGTGCATAATAATATACAAATCCTTCCGTTATATTTAGCGTGTTTTTTTCTCATTCGCAAATACCTGGTGTAATGGGTCAATTGTCCTATCGCCGTGACCAAGGTGACGTGTATTCGATCATTTCGATATCGTTTTGTTAAATCATTCACTGTAGTACAAAAACAAAATCGCTTCTATTCAGCTGATACTATTTAATATCTCATCACAGAGTATAAAATAACACAAAATACACGGGAATGAAGCAGCTGATCATGATTTTATAGTATGAGTATAGTATGAAGAATGGTATGCTAACGCATATACTATACTGTCACGAACCAGAAGCAAGTATTCAGCAGCATGCATGGTATTGTAAAGCAAACTGGGGCATTGTCGAGCTATGGAAAAACTATATGTTTCACAAGTTTAAGTTCTGGAACGATTTTGATCAAAATGTTCGTGACTCCAATACGTTACTGCACTTCAAATAATGGAAGCAGAGCTAAATCAAAAACAAATTGGCTTCATATTCGTCAGCAATAACAACATGTGCAGAACGTGTAAGGCAAAGTAAAATCACGAAACCTAATCAGGAATTCCAGTGGCGTTAGATCGTCTATCTCCGGTGGCTTTAATAATAAAAACCACATGGCCATCCTTTTAGGAAATTAGAGATTATTTTATAAGTTGATCCCGGAGGTCGACCCCAGGGCATGATATACGAATAAGTCTGTTCAGACGTATTCGCCTGTTCTATTATGATCAGCAGAAATATCCAATTATCTAATTTCCGATATTGTTTCCCATCTCGATTCAATAATTCAGGAGGGAAAGTAAATGATTCATGCATTATACTCACCAATGGCTGTTCAATGTAATAACAAACAATATCATATAACCAGTATCCAGTACACTGTAAATTTGGCGTTTAGATCCTAAACATAAATCTAAACACAAATTTTGTCCATAGTTTTTGACACGTTTAAATTCCAACATGTTTAGAAATATTGTGCTTAGACCGTAAACACATAGCTAAACATGTTTAGAAAGTTTGTATTTAGAGCCTAAACACAAGCTAAACAAGTTTAGTAATATTGTGTTTAGACCCTAAACACAATGCTAACATGTTTAGCATTATTGTGTTTAGATCCTAAACACAAAGCTAAACACGTTTAGAAATATTGTGCTTCGAGCCTAAACACATAGCTAAACATGTTTAGGAAGATTGTGATTAGACCCTAATCACAAAGCTGAACATGTTTAGGAATATTGTGTTTAGAATCTAGACACAAAGCTAAACATAACCCTAAACAGAAAACTAGACACAAAATTTTTCCGCTTTTTTTAACACGTTTAAATGCACACATGTTTAAATTCATTTAAACACAAATGTTGTGTCCTGTCTGTGAACATGTTTCAGTACAAAAATATTCTCCCTGCTGATTCGCTGTGTAATACACTCAGACTCAAGAATTGTATGTCGGAAGTGAACTGGCCTTCATTCTGATGTCAACGGTGGTATATTCCCAATATGCCTTTCGATGCCTGCTGATGTGTGATATCCAAACACCATAGAATTCACATATCAGATGATGAGTATCCAGGAACAGCAAAACACAAATTGATGGAAAGAAAATAGCTGCAATCTGATGAATTCACAATTTTGCATGGACTACAAGTTGTAAGATATAGGTGTTGTTGCTTATTCCTAGATATTTACAATCTTCAATGAAAAAATCTAACAATACATGAGAGGAATAATAGTAAAGTTCTCAGTTAGTTGAATTTTATTGTCAATTAGTGCACTGCTATCATGATCATCACACCCGCGCCACTCATATTGGAATTTCGTGAAATGAACTTTCATCGTAACAAGAACGGAAGCTCAAGCGATCCCAAGATCATATGCCCATGAACAAACATAGTGAGCTAGCAATGTGGTTACTCCTCAGATGGAAAAAGTGGCCACACAATAGGAAAATGCATGTCCTTTCCGCGGTGTCAGACTGCCCCCGAAATCATGGAATGCACATGGGCAAAAATTATGTACATTCAAAGTACTGAATAAATCTATATAGACACTGTACCTTCATTCAAAAATTGTATTGGGTTCGAAGGAAAGTTCCAATCGATTTCAGATGTATGTTGTAGCCAAAAATTCAACAAAAGTTAATACTTCATTTAAACTTAGGAGCAAGAGCTGCATGGCATCCGTGATTTCACTTCCAGCTGATATTTCCAACACTGAAACTGTTGTTGACAGTTCAGCCATCTGTGAGGGTGATTAATATCAACGACTCTGGCTCCTCAGGCTCTTGGTATTGAAGTCCCACTTGACTCTTTCAGCTGTGAAACAACAGAGAAGCAACGTTAATAAAAATCCGAGTGACAGAAGTCCCCAAAGATTGACAATTGTGATTTGACCCCAGGATGTGAATGGGTATGAATGGTGGTGCCCCCCGGTGGTCAGACTGTCATAAAAAAACAATTCCAACTGACTTGTATTGAACCCCCCCCCCCCCCTCCGCCCCAAACACATGAGCATTTTGAAATAGAACCAAATTTCAGAAAACTCTGATACCGGTAAGTTTTTTTTAGAATTTATTTTATGTTCCAGACAGACCCCAATATCAGTGTAGTCCTTTTCGGCCCCTCAGGCTGAATGTTATCCTGACACAGGGACCCCAGCCTTTGATCTATCCTACAAGTTACAATTTTCAAGCTGACCCGGCCCAGGAGTCGAAATATTAAAACTAATTTAACAGTCACACGAGACAGCAGATCAAAAAGTGTACCCGTCACCATTAAGAATTACCTGAACAAGCGGTCGTTGAAATTATCGAGTACATGTAATTCACAATTAACGACAAAGCAGCTACACGTTACCAATAAATTAATGACACCTTGTTTCCATGCACTAATTTGCAGCTGTTTGAATGAATTTTGTCAAAGATATATTTTGAACACCATAATAAAAATTAAAGAAATTATTGGCTACCTGTCACTGGAGATAGGTATTTTATTTGTCTACCCGTCTTTTTATAAAATTACCTGTCAGGGGGAGGCAGACATGTGTAAATTTCGAGTCCTGCGGCTTGAGATTGAACCCAAAACACATGGCTTGTAGGGCAGATGTTCATTAGGCCATCACAATTTACCACATTTACAGTTAACAACAGAATACAGTAATCCTACAAGGGTAACACACCGGTTCTTGTCGAATCACCGAAGTTAAGCATTGTTAAGCTCGGTCAATACTTGGACAGGAGACCGGGTGCTGTACTGGCTGGACTGATCAGTGTCCAGGGTAATAGGAACTGTGAGAACTCTCGTGTTATGGTACATGCAGCCACAGTCGTGATAGGACTGAAACAAGGTTGAAAACGATGCTAAACCCTACTACTCACTCACCCACTCCTACAAGGGCACCTAATTTAAATTACACTATAAGGCACAGGCCTCAATTTAAGGTGGTAACCTGTTTTCGGATTGCCCGGAGGTTGCCATATGAAAAATAGTGGTAACCTATTTTCAGGTCCCCATAATTTTGACTGATAATTGACAATAGGTTAATAATTATGCAATAGGTTACCAGTGTAGATTTCATGGTAACCTGTTGAGAGGTTACCATCAGCACTCCTTAAATTGAGGACTGACGCAATAACAGATTGAGAATTTTACATCTCAACTGGTGAAATGGGATATGAAATGCTTCTCAACAGAGAATAGATGAAGTGACCTTTTGTATAGAAATTATTTAGGTCATAGTACTGCAGGGGACGAAAATGAATGTCTGCTATCTTCTGATGAGCTCTTCTCTGCCCACAATTGTACTTTTTTCTTTAAATTTTGTATCAATTCATACTATGCAATGCATACTTGGAAGTCATTGTCCGTTTTTCTTGACATTGAAAGAAAAAGCATGGTTTGACAATCAACAACTTTCCCAGGTGGAGTTAGAGTTTCATGATTCTTTAAAGCTACATGGGCAAGCTATACAAAGAACTGGAAGGCAAGGAAAGCCAGTATTTTTAACTCCAAATGAATAAGGTTCTTTGGGGCTCTAAAGTTAAAAATCAAACAAAAGAAGTTGGGATTTCTCATTAACAGTACTTACATCCTTTCTGCAAAGAAAATCTGTAGTGTTGCAGGAACACTTTGCATACCGTACTTCACACAATCTTCTCGAGTGAGGTGTTCCAGTACATCGTAACTTTTGATTCTGTCATCTTCCTTCTATAAAAATGTTAATATATTATATAAATAGGCATACATGTATAACTCATATTACCAGTATTGTTTGATTACAATCATGCGAATGTACTTATTCAAGGGAGTATGAAACACCATTACTGTACTCGATGGATTATTAATATATGTAATTCAAGCTTTCCAAATATATATGGCATAAAACTGTAAAACAGAAATGTCAAAAAGGGTTGTCACTTTAACTGACCCAGAACACATCCTTCGTGATTATATCTCCCATACATTTATAAAGAACAGAGATGATAGACCTATACTCGTTTATACATGCATTTGAAGTTTTGATAAATCATATGAAATATTTTCACAAAATACATGTACCGGTACTCTAACACTAATTACAGTGGGATTTAAAAGTTGCCAACAAGAGGCAAGAGGTGCACTTGAATGGCTGTTGGTAAATTTGAGTAAGAATTAGGTCCCCCTCAGCCCCACAACCCACCCCGCTCCGATTATGTTTGAATCCCCTATGCTCTGACGCACCCCACACTCCCAAACTGAGTTATTACTTTGTGCATCGCCTACTCAGGAAATCATATATTTACAAACCTTCAACAGAAGCCTGTGGCAGAAGGAAAACCGGCACTTTTCAGTTTGATCTGTAATATCAACATAGAGACACCCCATAGTCTATCCACAGGTACAGGTACAGAGGAGTCTTCTAGTCAAATTCCTGAAAACAGTTGTGAGCAGGCAGTTTTACTATAGCGAGTAGTTTTTCATTGATTGACTGAGCGAAGAAATGCATTCTGACCCCCTCGACCAAGACTGTAACTTTGTAAGAATTTTGGCAGAATGTGATCACGGTCCACAGTGTCCTTATTCCTACAAAGTGAGATCTCATTTGCAAATTGTCCGGTAATGAGTGAGTCAGTGAGTCAGTCGGAGTCCATCCGAATCCTTTCGTCGGCAAAGAAGGAGAACTGTTGACATTAGCACCTTGATTTTTGGCATGAAGGTGCATTAGGGGACTGTTACCAGCAAGTTCTGAGCTGACCTAGTTTTGATGACAATTTAAAATCACTGCTGATTCTGACTTGGGCAGTGCCCAACTTAATATAGGCAGGATTCAACTGGGGGTTGGGGAGAGGGATTTCCAAGAGTTTAGTTCGCGTCGGAGTCCTAATGCCTACCCTTCGTAGGTCCTGTGACATTAGTCACACTGCCAGGTAAGAAAATGAAGAGAGTAAAATTGAAAAAGTTAATATCTGTACTATCGTACTAAACTATTTCAAACTGTTAGAACTAATCGCCACTATCTGTCAAAAAGTTCACCGAAGCTTCTTACCGTGGTTCCTATAAAACTACCATTATTTATCTCCAGTACAGAAAAGCAACTACGGGTAATAACTCAGTGCCTGAAAAGCATAAACTACATGTGTACCAGAAAAAAATGTGTACGGTACAGGGAAATCCCACAAGCCAAGTGTACCGGTCGCCACCATGGCTTGTCTGTCCTTGGGTGTCTTCGTCGATATTGCTGATGTTGTTAATAAAAATATAAATATCTTTCTTTTTTTTCGGAATATAATTATTTCCAAAATTTTCATACAACACAATGACAGTGCCCACATTTGGGCCATTACATGCCGAATGAACAATACATTTATGAATGGCAATGAAGCAATGACTACGGTGAAATAAAAAATACCCCCCCTGCCCTCCCTTCCCTCACCACTCCAATTGATGTTGTTAATAACAAATATAAATATTTTTTTCTTTTCCAGAATATAATTATTTCCCAAATTTTCACACAACACAATGACAGTGCCCACATTTGAACAATTACATGCCGAATGAACAATACATTTATGAATGACAATGAAGCAAAGACTACGATGAAATACTCCCACCCCCCACCCCCCTTCCCTCACCACCCCAACGTCATCAGTCATTCCAAGCCATGATGCGGCACCATATAGTTCAATGCATGAAGGACAAGGCAACACCCCTCTCCTCCCCTCGCCCCACCATCGTGATAAAAAAAACCCACGTTCGCAAAATTTACTTGAAAAATAGCTGTTCATTTTACCTTCGGTCGCGAGCAAAATGACATGATGTCTGACGAAACATTGGTCGATATTTTATCCAACATAAACTACATTACGGTACCTATTCCCTAATACGCAGCATCGGTCTCACATCAAATTCAACGGCTAATAAAGTGAGTGATACAGGCATAAAACTGTACATCTCTGTCATAAATAACATCGATGAGACAAGATTCTTACCTTGCTGTTCAAGTTCAACATCCACTGATTCTGTCGTCTCTTGCAGAAGTGCCCGTTACGCACGCGCGCAAATGTGTGACGTCAGACGAGACAAGTGTTGTATTACTGCGCGGATTGTGTTACACTGCACACAAAATAATCCGTCGTCGATGTTTATACGACTGCACAAAACTATTTCAAAACTAAAGCTCAACGATGAAATCATGTATTTGAATGCTTCTATGCGTATTTTCACATACTTTAGGACAAGCAGCTAACGAATGAAGCCAAATACAAAGTATGCAAATTTGTCACGCCATGTAAACACAATATTACGTTTAGGTTTGTGTGTTTGAATTAAACACATGAAATATGCGTTTAGTAATGTGTTGAAGATATCCGACAATTTGTGCTTAAATGCTAAACAGGTCATGCTTTGTGCTACTCTATTGTGTTTAGGATTGTGTTCTGAGTTAAACGCCTAAAATATTCGCGTTTAGGAATGTGTTTAGGAATGTGTTAAGATCCATGAAATGTGTTTAAATGCTAAACATGTCATATACTTATGTGTTGCGGAATGTGTTTATATTCACAACGTGTTTAATTTGTGATGCGTCAAAAGAAAAATGTGTATCGATTTTTAACACTTTCTTAAACACGTTTAGACCTAAACGTGTCATGATGGTGTTTAAATCCTATACGCCACATTTACAGTGTAGATCTTCTAATCTATTGAAAGTGAACAAGAAGGCAAGTTAGGCAATTGAAGACGCGAATTCCCTGTTGTATTTCGATATTTCTGTTACTTTATTCTTGTCGTCTTCATATATTGAATGAACACAGGCTGACAACTATATTTATACATGTGGACTTGCGGTGTACTGGAGCCTCGTATCTCCACTCGTATCTACAAAATGTGGAGAAATTTCAAGATGGCCGCTTTCTTGACGCCACAGCGTCATATCACCAGGAAACATTTTTCGACTTATATTGGTGAATTTGTTTTTCAGGGATTTTTTGGCACAAAAACTTCTCCGTCTGTTAGAGAATAATTACTTCGTGTCGTTTGAAGAAGAAAACGCCGATTATTTAACATGATTCCATCATGGAGGCCATTTCGAATATACCCATGGTCCTTCGCACATATGATTATATGATTACACTCAAAATGACGCCGGTGATACCAGCTATAGACGCGTATAATATTGGTTGCCAAATTAGTTTCCATTGCGGAGTTATGGAGAAAAGTTTGCATATTTAGCGGCGATTTTTTTCCCCCACTGAGAAAGGTAAATAAACATCTTGGTTTTTACCGAAGGTCATGATTACGTAAAATTGGTCCCAATATAAAAAAAGCGGAAAAGTAACGAAGTTTCAGCTCTCAATGTTTGGTCGTTTCGAAGATACGTGAAATCGTTTACTGGGGCGCGGGGGGGCGGGGGCCAGATTCCCAGATCTGATGGGGTTACACGAAATTCATTGACAAATAAAAATGTGGAGTGGGGTTGTATCATCTGAAAGACTGTACTGACTTGTGTATTTTCTTCTTCGGTCTATAATTAAGTAGTTCATAGAGGTATTGCGAATATACTTGTCAAGTTACTTATCAGGTTAGGGAAAACCTCTCTCTAAAAATGGAGGTAAAAAAGGTCGTTTTTGTCCAATAAATTCATTGATATATCGAAGACAGAAACATCCGCCATAGGCGACCATGGATATATTTATCCGCATCGGATGGTATTGAAAAAAACAAATTGTCGTCTATCTAATTTGCATAAGAATAGACGACATGTTTTGTTCTCTGTTAACAATCAGACTATGCACACTTCCATTGGAAAACCACTGTTCCGGCATGTAACAATATTTAAAGTAAGTCGCTTGAAGATGCCTGAATACGGAAAAAGTTATTAAGCAAAAACGACCTTTTTACCTCCATTTTTAGAGAAAGGTTTTCCCTAACCTGCTGATAGCGAACGTGTGTGAATCGAATAAACCAATTTAGAGAAGAGAAAAATAATTGAAGTCATTCGAAAATGAGCAGCACAGCTACTTATAATGCTTGCTTTGTTTAATGCCACCAATACCAGGATTAGGTGTCGTTTGAACCTTAATAAGAGAATATTCGATTGTGATACGGATTTACCGGAACATTGAAAATTGTCTACTACTTCTCATTTGAAAGGAAGTAAACTCGTGTTTATGTGCATTTGTGTTATGTAGATGGGAATATGGTGCTAAGGTGGTGTACAAGGTTGTAAAAGGTCTTTAGATTATTGACGCGGGAATCCTCTACGAACGACAGCTACAAACGCAATATCGTATGACGATTGTAAAAGGAGAGAATAAAAGGGTACGAGGTGTTTGGAGAGTTTACCAACAGCTTAGCGTATTCTACAACTCGTAGCGATCGAACGAAACCCCATTGAGCTAATACGATTGACCGATATTAATGAGCTGGGTTATATATACGGAATGGTCGAATATACATGCATAAAGTTTCTCTAAGCACATTTACTGATGTAATAAACTCCTTTGTTGATTTCTCCGAACGACCAGATGTTGAAAGAGATAGAGTAACCTATGGATGATTAAATATCCGCGTCTGTAAGCTTCAGTATTTCCCTAGTATACTTACTGTTCGTCTATGTCTGAGGTATCAATATAACATGAAGTCGTTCCTGTTGAGACGTTTAGCGTTTCTAACGACATTTGCAAGACCAATCTCCATCACAAGCATGATCTCTGTAGCGGAATGCATTTCTCGGTCGTTTAAAAGTGTGAATATAGCTGGTTGAACAACACAATGACTCGCGGCGTATAGTGCTGGAAAAGCAAGGCTCTGTCGATGAAGACCTCGCAAGGAGATACCATTATTGACTGTATGTTACATAACAGTATCGCATAATATTATATTCTGTAAGCTGTGTATATACCGTTGTCTAATCCGATTTCATTGGGCAGCTTTCTTTCACAAAGAATGTCCGCTTCAATAACCATAGCCAAGGCCTTTTTGCGTGATACTTTTGTTACCAAAATGTATCACCGAGTCTGAGGAATATCATCGCTGATAAATAACTTCGATCCAATTTCTTGGATATGATTTGACGCTGAATGTAGCAGATTCGTCATGTGCGTCGTTCTACAGAGGCAACGTCAAAGCAGCATGGCGCCTATTTCGGAAAGACTTTGTCACGTGAAGGTCTAGAATCGAAACCCCTATAAGAATAAAGGAATATTATAATATTTTAATGAAAAATAAAAATTATTTTCCAGCAACAGAGATCTGATCTGAGCACTATGTGGTCTGCATAGTGCTCCTCGGACCTATAGCCTAGGGGTGATTAGAGATGGACACACTTTGCCTAATACACCACCAAACATGCCTCCAAGTAGATCACGCACTTTTCAACTGCATGGATGATACCTATTCCCTTCTTAAACCTATACGGCCTTGGTGATTCCACGTATATTCTAAGATTTGTGTTACAGGCGTCTGGTCCGTCGTTCATAATTCAGCAGTCGTCCATTAACGAATGTCCGCGTCCATAACTCAAGACCTATTCCATATTCTATATAACCATATTAAAAACCAAATTCAAAAACACAATCATAGTACACCTAAACATAGAGCAGTTTCCTGCAAGAGAGAAGCGGTCTTTAGAGCTAGGAATTTAACATCGCAAAATTCCCAAAACGTACAAAAAGACACTTTTGTACAGATTTCTTGAATTTATATTTCAAATTTTATTCATGCAATATCATGCGTGACGAATCTATTTAATGTGAAATAAAATAATTCTTGGAACATCTACGAAGAAAAAGGCTACTAGACAAACGAAGAAAACGTATTCTGGGATTTGTCCATGAAGCTATGCTTTTGGAGTTATACTCAAAAGTTAAATAACCTCGGCTTAACCCTAGCAGGCCTAGGGGCGGCTCTACCAAGCTTCCTACCCTCTCATCGGAACGAGAAATAATTGAACACTGACACTCCGCGATTTTGCAGTTTATTATATTTTAGCCACTTTGAGCCTATTTGCATGGCCTCCCCTCCCCCCGACCCCCTCCCAGCAGAGGATCATGAGACATTTCAAAACAGCCTCCATGTGGGGTACTAGAAAAGGGATGTTTTCGTCAACTTTCTTCAAAACTCCTGCTTTTCTGCGAGGGAAAGTAGACAAAAATTAATTTATTTCATATCAGATTATTATTTACTAATTAGTCATGCAACTTTTGCGAAGAAAACACATAAGTATAAAATACGAAAAATTCAACACAAAAAAGTCGACTAACAATGTTTTTTTTAATGACGTCACTGTAACGTATCAAGCGACAATCTTGACTTTTTGTTACATTTTGTGATTGAGCTTGACCCTAAGGGTACAGTGTCGTAAGTTTCAGCCCTATGGCTCAAGGGGTAAGAAATATATTTTCTAAGCTATGAACAATCTTGTAAGATTCATCAATAAATTTGTCTTCTAATTTGGAAAGAAATCGAGAAATGGCTGGCATCGGCTGGAATTATAATCAAACTCTCTGCCAGGAAGGCAATCTTAGGACTGGTAGGATCAGAATATAAACCACTGAACTGTTTACAGATTGGTATAAAATACTTATTTATAAGATGAAAGGTACAAAGATAACTTCAAATTTAGGGGCTGTCTTGAAAAACTTAAAATGTATGTACATGTACGAAATAGACAAATTTATAAGATACAAATTGTGAATATAGAAGCTTCGACCAGTATTGGTCCACGCTCCATATATTGTTAGGCCATTGATTTGAATCATACAATACATTTATTCTAATCTAATACCATTCCAGCATACTACTGCCATCATCTGTCATTTATTATATTTATATATATACATACTTTTCTTTTGCATAGGCATGTATGACTTAATTGTATTGATGAGACTGTTGACTGGATCTTCTAAATTCTAATCAATTAGGCTTAAACAACTGAATATTTTGCATGACCTGATGGATGGTTGTATTTTGTGTTTAGGCGTATGCCAGAAATTCAATAAACTGTCAATTATAAAAAAAATGTCACATTTCCCAGAATCTGGCTGATGTTCCAGGAATGTATACTCAGGGGTGGGGCTTCTGTAATATAAGTGTTCTGTAAGATGGCGGTGGGCATCTGTATTGGAATCTCACAGACTGATTTCAATATTGGTCTTTGAGGCATTGCCTTTCCATTGCATCGTATCATAACACCAAATGTTCTTTTCTTCGTGGAATGGAACTACTCAACGAGGCATAAGGTCAGCCTGGGAAACAGAATGATTGATCACAGGTAGATCGATATCGAGTTAAGGTTAAGCGTTTTGCGTTGATAAGAGTACCATTGTGTAATTTAAAAAAACACTCCTCTCGGTAGTACACCACCCGACTGGATGTGGGTCAGCATATAAATTGCCTCAATTAGCTTTATAGAAAACAATAAGTTGGCAACACGAGCTCAGATACTGAAATCCATTATGTTATCTAAATCAAGTTATTCAGAAGCAAGAGCTTCCAACTGAACCGTCCGCCGCCGTTCAATAGTCGGGCTATTTTTTACAAAGAATTTTCACAAGATGTGTGACTGTAGGATAATTAGAGTGCAGTGAACAATAAGCCGTAGTTTCTCGCTAAATTGGCTACGGGTATTTTCTTAAATCAACAAGGTCGTCGGATTCAAGCCACGGAATATTCATTATTTAATTAAACTGTCCGTGAATGTCACTTTTATAGGCGTTCAACTCGCATAGTCAATTTTGAAAATGTACAGGTTGAAGTACTTATGAACGCAGGTCGTGGGCACTGAAGAGTTTCAAAGTGTGTCTCATTGAAATTACTAGCGTTTGTTGTTTCTTGTTGTCATGGGGCCTTTTTATGCGATTTCGTTTTCACAGAAATCGAGCAAATGCAGGAAAAGTCAAATGATTTTATTCTGAATGCGACAGACTTACGCCAGTAAAACTCGTATTTCACACGTGAAAAATCATTATTTCACTCTTTGGATGGGAGATAAATCAAAACAATTTATTCTGTTTTCCCCCACTCTTTATTGTAGACCGGACACGAGACCAACCCACAAACAAAGGGCGAAACCATCAGCTGCAAACCATCAGTTCAGCCAACTAAATAGGGTAAATGTTCACTGCCCTCTTCTGTATATTCTGGTTTGCAGACACAAGAGTTAAAAGGATTTTCACCACCTTCATCTCTCCCCATTGTTGAAATTATGATAAGGTTTAAAAAATATGATTGCTAGACATGTTTCGGCTACGTTATTATCTGGCAACCTTTCCATCAACGAGGACATATGCTGCCAGAAGTCAAAATGATATATTGGAGCTGGCAAATTGTTTCACATTTTATTTCTTTTCGTATTGTTGCGATATTCACTATTGACAACGTGGTTTAGCTTAAAGCAAGAAAGTACACAATAGTATGAGTGATTGATTTAAGAGCATAAATATGACTATAGCGCAAGTTTTATGCTTGGTAGATTACGGAAAGCAGCCACTCGCTAAGAGCAAAAATTTGTTTGTGGATATTTTCTTGATAATACACATTGATGTGACAGGAAGAAGCGTTTTACCTGTGAAATTGTATGACATGTTATTGGCATCTATCTGAGTCGCGCTAAACGAATAAACTAACAATATGGACACATATTTTATGGATCCTGCTATATTTCATACCCAATTTAACTGTTACAAATGGGAGGCCCTGAATTACATGTATAATAAGATCTCCCTTCCACCACTTGAAAAACGAAAGTATGATGGTGTGTGCAAACTGGATCCAAGTGGAAAGTATCAACTACTACTAGTACTCATGCTCTCCGGTGACGTGAACATAAATCCTGGACCAATAAAATGTCCATGTGGCCAATGTACCAAGCCTGTGAAAAGTAACCAGAGAGCCATCGCTTGTGATCTTTGTGACTCCTGATTCCACACAAAATGTGTCAACATGGATCTACCCACATACCGCCAGTACCAGGATGACAAGACCCTTGATTGGTATTGTATGTACTGCAAGCCATATTCATTTAGTGATTCTTTTTTCACAGATGATCTCTCACAAAACTCGCCTGACTCAAGCCCTGAAAGCCAGATAAACACTGAAAGATTAAGATTGCCACAAACAACCAAAATCTTAGAAAGTGGCAATGGCTTTAAGATTGCCCACATAAACACAGGGGAGGGTGGTCTAGAATACCATCTACATGCTGTCGAAGACACGCTCCGTACATTTAAAGCAGACATTCTATGTGTTACTGAGACCTGGTTGAATGATAACATCTCTACATCGGATGTGAATATTGATGGTTATATATTTGAGCGGAAAGATAATCGAAGCTTCCAAGGTCTTCAAGGAGTTGGTGTATATTTTAAAGCTGGACTATCCTATACACCAAGACCCGACTTAGACCCCGATGATATAATGTCAAATACCTTTCAAATTTCCAAAGGCAAAAGTAGGCCCTTTATTGTGGATGTTCTCTACAGGCACCCCCAAACGACTACTAGTTTCTCGGACAGCTTTGAACGGCACTTGCAGTCGCTAGATGCTACCAGCTTAATATGCTTCATCACTGGTGACTTCAACCTAGACTATTTTAAAATCAACTCGAATGTCCATACTGAAAATATTGACTCTATTGCGAATGCATACGGGGTTTTCCAACACATAAAACAACCAACTCGGATAACAGACAGAAGTGAAACCTGCATTGATTTGACTTTTTCAAACAATTCACAGTATAATTTACATGTCTGTAGTGGGGTTGCCCTTGTTAACGTGGCTGACCATCTGATGAACTATGTGATGTTTGGAAATAATGGCACCCCAAATCACCATAAATTCGTATATGGTAGAAATTTTAAAAATCTAGATACTGATGCCTATATGTGTGCTTTGAAAATGATTCCATGGCAAGTTATTGAAACTTTTGAATGTATTGATGATGCATGGTTTGGATGGAAATCATTATTTGACAGTGTTACAAATGAGTTTGCTCCCTTAAAAAAATACACTGTTGGTAAGCAGAAACGCAAATGGCACAATGATGAAATTGAAAATTTGAAACGTGTAAGAGATGAGTATCTCAAACATGCTGTTTTGACAAACAACAGCTCATCTTTCGCTAGGCATAAAAAGTTGAAAAATCAAGTGACAACTATGTATACAAATGCTAGAAATACGTACTACAAAAGTGAAATTGAGAATAATGCTGGAAACTCTAAAGGAATGTGGAAAATTCTTAAAGAAATTTTGCCAAAAGCTCATCAAACTGGTATTCCAGTCCTAGAAGTTAACGGTAGAGCTTTTAAATCACCTGTAGACATAGCTGATTGTTTCAATTCGTTTTTCACTGGAATTGGTAAACAGTTAACCAGTAAAATACCTACTGTTGATGTAAATCCTTTGACATATGTTCGGAAATTCTTACCAAGGGATGTTCCGTATTTTCATTTCAAGCTTATATCTGAATGTGTAGTATTGGATCACCTTTCAAGTTTACCTGTTGGCAAAGCTACTGGCTTAGATAATTACCAGTCTCGTTTACTCAAAACCGCAGCTAGCGGGATATCCAGCAGCATTACTTATCTGATTAACATGTCACTGAAAACTGGTAACATACCTAATGAGTGGAAGACTGCTCGATTGACAGCAGTGCACAAAAGTGAGTCAAAGCTTGAACCTGGTAATTATCGGCCAATTTCGGTTTTGCCTATCATTTCAAAGATCCTTGAGAGGATTGTACATGAGCAAGTATATGATCATTTGATTGATAACAATATTCTTAGTGATACGCAGTCTGGATTCAAAAAAGGCAACTCCACGGAAACTTGTCTTCACAAACTAACCGAATATTGTTATGATAAAATTAATAATGGCAACATTGTTGGACTTGCAGCACTTGACTTGAGGAAAGCTTTCGACACAGTTGACCATGACGTGCTATTAGCTAAACAGGATATCTATGGGTTGGGCGGCACAACATGGTTTCGAAATTATCTCAGATCAAGAACTCAAGTTTCAGTCATAAACAGTTGTGCATCAAAACCTTTGGATATTGCTACTGGAGTTCCGCGAGGATCCATTTTGGGTCCGTTGCTTTTTATTGTATTTATCAATGATATAAATGTTTGTTTCGAACACTGTGAGGTGAATTTGTACGCCGACGATACGGCCTTCTATGTAGCTGGACAAAATGCATCCACTGTTCAACCTTTACTTCAAAAAGACCTTGAAAATGTATACACATGGTTATGTGCAAATAAATTGAGCCTCCATATTGGAAAAACAAATGTAATGCTAATTGGAACATCCCAAAAACAAAAGAATGTGGACGAAAACTGGCAGATTATTTTAAATGGAGAAAGCATTATTAGAACAAATAGCATAAAATATCTAGGTGTAAATATAGACCAGAATTTAACTTTCAAGGAGCATGTGGACTACACTGTTAAAAAGCTAAACAGAAGCACTGGTTTATTAAAAAGGTTATCTCCCCTTGTTCCTCAGAGCACTGCATTTGTTTTGTATAATACTTTGATTTTACCCCGCATTGATTACTGCTCCACTATCTATGACGTGGTTTCCTCGGGCGACATTGCAAAAATTCAAAGAATACAAAATCGTGCAATGCGCATTATTCTCAAATGTGACTATAGAACACATCGCATTGAAATGTTGAGAAACTGTAAGTGGTTGAGCATTAAGCAGCGATTCTTCTTAAACAAATGTGTTCTAATGTGGAAAACTGTAAACGATAAATGCCCTAGTCACTTAAAATGTCTTTTTAATTTTTCTACAACGATTCATAATTATAGCACTAGGTTCTCCCAGGCAAATGGCATCACCTTGTCAAAAAATCTTAAGAAATCGTTCTCATTTGAAGGTGCAAAGTTGTGGAATGAGTTGCCGAAAGAAGTTCGTGCGTGCAATACGTTAAAAACTTTTAAAAAGCACTGCACCATATTTATTTTATCTAACGTTGAGCCATTTTAATGTATGTATACTCTGGGCCGAACGTAATGTTAACTGTGATAACATGTAATATTTTGTAACCGTCTATGTCTATGTCTAATTGTTTTATCTAAATGTTATGTTTTATTTATTTATTTATTTATTTATTGTTTTTATGCATAGATGAAAAACAGCCATGCTGATTCTTTGCAAATAAATATCATATCAATATCAATATCATATCATATATGGAATTAAATCGATAAACTATCAAGCGATAAACAATCTCCAATTGATGTAACATAGCCAATATAAATGATATTCATTTTAACCCTACCAGGCCTGGGTTTCTGGGGACCTATTCTCTCCTGGAGGTGGGGCGGGGGGGGGGAAGGGGTGAATTTCGCCAACCTCTTTTCTTAGCCCTTGTGCCGGGTGACTGGAATTTACCTCATTACACCAAATGCGCTTCATTATTATATCGAATTTGTTGTTGATGTCATTTTCAGATATTTCGTTGAATTAAACTAAGCTGAAATAAAATAGGTTTTGCTTATTTTTGTCCGCAGTAAGGCAAACATTTTAAAGAACAATAGCGAAAACATCCCTTCTGCTGGTATCCCCACATGGTCGCCATTCGAATTTACCCATGATCTTCTGCTCGGGAGATTATTCAAGTAAGCTCAAAATGATCCCCATATGATAAGCTACACAGTCACGATGTTTGGTAGTGGCCATAATGCCCCCCCCCCCCCTTCCCGACCCAACAGATTAACGGTACATGTACTCCCTGGAATACGAGTAAATTTTGCGTTAGAGGTCTATGTAAAGTATTTAACGAAAGCCATTTTAGTTGGCTTAGAATACAAATAACAGAATTCATATTTTGAAATGTGGATGCGAAAAAATATTCCAACACATAGACAATACAGTAATCTGCAATCCCCCTATCAGCTGCTTGCCCCAAATAGCCGAGAGTCGAAACTGGTGGATTCGTGCCAACTGGTGTTGTATCTCGGAAATTTGAAACCAAGAGAATCGTTCCAGACGTAACAGATGTAAAATAACGAACATCCAGGCACACGGGTTTTTCAAAACTCATTGCGAATCATTGAAACAAAAATTATTGTCTGGTTTCATTCCACACATTATTTTGTATTTACTTCGTATCCATGATATATATATACATGTAGATAGTAGAATGCAGACAGTGTAACATAACCTTAATTGAAAAACAACGTTTTACATTAGCGGTAAGTTGGGCTTCGTTGTACCATCAAACATTCGTATCAGTCCATATCACCGGGTTTCATTATTTTTGCTGATGTACAGACGGTATGGAATAGAGCATTCATGTGCATGTGGCATGTAAGATGTGGCATGTAAGACCTGGACATGGTACCGAAATAACATGAATTGAAATTGCGCAGATGACCTCATATTTGAGCCAGGCTTAACAAGAAAATAAAAAAAGGAAATGTAATTGCATTGGCCGCTATGTCGATGTCACAGCATTCGCTAAGGTATTTTCGGTATATTATTTGCGTGGCGTTTTGACAAAATAGTTCCAAGCGCTTTAAGACAAGAATATAAGAAATTTCCTTTCGAAGTTACATTATAATATTTACGACATACGTGCTTCACTTCAGATTTCCGATAATTGATTTTTTCAGAAAATTGGATAAACGATTATTTGTTTCGCTTATTATTTGGATTCTCAAACTACCCATTAGCAAGGACCTGAGACCTATGCATATTCATTTTTCTCACTTTGTACATGTGCATCACATTACATTTCTTAGATCACGATATTCGACAGTCGGGGAATGAATAATTTAACATTTCAGAGCAAAACCATTCAACGGCTCCACAGTGCAAAACTCCATCGATATGCAAGATAATCTTTGTGTCTTGTGCGTCAAGATTCCGATTTATATATTGTTACGTCTAAACGATAATAAAAAAAGCAACAGAAAGATTTTGTGATGTCAAGGATTAACAATCAAATATTTATTTACAATACTTAAATCATATACAAATTAAGTAAGGTCAACATAATTAATAAATATGAAATATGGTCTTACTGTTCCATGCTATACCAGTGTATCTCTCACAGTCCGTACTAACGTGCAAATATCTATGCAGTCCGTGCAGACGCGCAGAAATCGCGTTCCTGTATTTTAATAGTCCACATCGCTCAGCCGTTTACTGTTCCAGCAAAGGGTCCAATTTCCGACAGTTCAATCACGTAGATAACACAGCGGTCAAAACACAAGTCAATTCACAGGAATACACAATTCAGCAGTCAGTAATCTCAGGCTCAGTAGCACAATCTAATGCACCCACATGGAAGCCAGTTAGAATCCCTCCCAGATCACTGAACGTCCGGCTATATATACTCTATCGGACATTCGAGATTATTCTATCAGATCAAGAAACTTCCACCGGTACAGCATTGACGTATGATCTAACCCAGATACCATCACAACAGCTTCTAGAAAGCTCGAAATGATTAACCCACAAAACAATATGTAGCTCTATCATCCCAGAAACATCGACAGTCCAATGATAATAAATTACAATATCATAACAGTCTATGTGTAGATGGCGCTGTGACCCAATTACCATCGTCACATGGATCTCTTCGTATATAGGCCATTTGCAATTATGATAATCGGTCACGACTTCGAGAGAATTCTATAGTTATAATCACAGAACAGAATGTAACCAAGTTTACATCAGCTCTATTATTCTAGAACTATCTTCAGTGTCTAATTTTATACTGCAATACCATGACAATATGTATTACGAGAAAAGATCGGAGGTGAAGTCAGAGGTTTGGAAAGAGTGAAAACTGTCAATAACCACATGGCTTTGATGTGCATTTCTGTTTAACTAAGCTTTTGTTTAAGAGGATACCAAAAAGTTCAATCCTGGCAATCGGCTCATTTGCAACTTCTCGTTGATCTCCTGTGACAGTAATCGTCCCCCAACGTACATGTCCTGAATGGCGATCGGCTTACAGCAAAATCTCAAGTTAGCAGTATTGGCTGACTGTGAATCTTAAACAGGATATATACATTATCTATTCAACGAAGGACGATATCGGAAGATTCACTCATTTTCGCGAACGTCCAAGCATCACTGTACCGATGTAGTTGGAGTAATCTAGACTTCTAGAAAGGGAATCTGTCAGCAGAAACTTCAAACGTTATATCAAACAAGCGTTACACGGTCGTCCCGAAATACATTTTTGAACACTGATTCCTAGTATATGTATGTTTACACAGATAATCCTCAACGGTTTGATTATACAGACAAAATGAACTGACTTTCCGTGTGCCAAAGCCTAATTACTATCATGTATTTCAAATCAAATTAACACTTTTGCATAGTATACACGAGTCAGATCCGGCAATCGTAAACTAGCTGTCGTCCATGGAGAATGTCCGCGTCAATAACCGTGAAGTGTAATTCGCAATACTATATTATCATTCTATGCCCTTTTGTGAAAACCCACCAAGCAATCAAGTGCACATCGCATGATTATAGACATCGCATCGTTATGACAAATTGAGACGACTGTATCCGTGGATAGAATCTTAATACCTACTTTTACACTGGTTGCTTTATGTTCGTTTGATCTTTGTTTGAATAATGGATTAACTGTTAATGACAAAAGATGAATGGTTTTTAACATGTTAGAAATACCTTCTGTCACCTTGGGTCAAGCTCTATTAGAAAATGCAAAAAAAAAATAAAATAAAAAAAAATCCAAGAACGCCGCCATAATGAACTCACAGTCACCTCATTTTCAAAAAAGGTCTGTTTTTGACGATTTTTCGCAGATTTTTCCGCATTTTTTTATTTACAGGTTTTCTTCGCAAATACTGCATGATAAATTAGTAGATAATAATCTGATGTGAAATAAAATAGCTTTTGTCTACTTATCCTCGCAGAAAGGAAGGAATTTTGAAGAAAATGACGAAAAGATCACTTCTCTGGTACCCCACATGGGCGTCATTTTTAATGTTCACATGATTCTCTGCTTGGGGGTTATGCAAATAGGCTCATATGACCCTAATATGCTTAACTTTAACCCTACCTGGCCTGAGGAGCCATTATGGCCCCCTACCAAACTTTCTGCGCTATCTCCGGAACGACAAAAAATGGAGAGCTGACACTCCGTGACTTTATAGTTTATCGCATCATGATTGGGGTCATTTTGAGCCTATTTGCATAACCCCCCGAGCAGAGGATCATGGGTAAATCCAAAATGGCGGCCACGTGGGGTCCCAGAAAAGTGATGTTTTTGTCATATTTCTTCAAAATTTCTGCTTTTCCGCCATGAAAAGTGGGCAAAAACTATTTTATTTCACATTACATTAATAATTTCTAATTTATCATGCAGCTTTTGCGGAGAAATTGCAAAAATAGAAATTACGGAAATCTGACCGAAAAATCGACCAAAAAATGCCGTTTTTGAAAATGACGTCACTATGACGTCATCAAAGCGGCCATCTTGGATTTTTTACATTTTCTGGTAGAGCTTCACCCAAGGGTATAGTGTGATAAGTTTCAGCCCCATAGCTCAAGGGGTAAGAAAAATAATTAGGGGGGCGGAGCATTTCGGCCCCCCAGGCCTGGACAGGTCCCAAAAAGCCCAGGCCAGATACAGAGTGTCAGCTCCCAAGATTTTGTTGTTCTGGAGATAGGGTAGAAAGTCTGGTAGGGTGAACCCCAAGGCCTTGTAGGGTTAATCTCAAACAACATGAATTAGTGTCATGCAACATTCAAAATAAAGCGTCTTTATTAAGACCTCGCACGGCTGCCATTGATATGACCATCATATTCAATTCACCCACGATAATCTCCACCTACTATCATACGAATCGACGCAAAACGAGGATATGGGGGATAATGCGTGGTAGGTGTCCATGGAACTATGCCCCATTCCTACAAGGGTGTAATTATATTTTTCGAAAAAATATGAATCGCATGCATAGACATTATATCGCATGTATAGCCACATATAAAGGGATATTCCTGAAGGTTTTCAGTCTGGAAGACAAAATGTCACATAAAATCCCTGGATAAAATTGGATTAAGGAAAGCGCTGTATACTGCGAGATTATTAACCCTTATGATTGGCTTGTAATAGGCTTCACTGAAACGGAAAGAAAGAAATAAATTCATTGACCTGTGCCAACTGAAGAGCAACGAGAACAAATTACATATTTCTTGGAGAATAGATTACAAAAGCAGTGAAACAAGGCTGTGTAAAGACGTGAGACGAGAAGACATTTCTTTACATTACAGCGCTATGCATACATGCGTGAAATTGGCCGAAATTATATTCCGATGTACCGGTATTCCAATTATGCATTGTAAGAGGTTAGGATTCCTAATTGAGAAATTCCTGTCGCACCATTTGGTACGATTGGTAGTTATGGGGTTTCGTTGTCTTGTGTAATATGAATGCCATAACTATCATTGTCATTATACACTTTGCGCTTCATTTTCTGTTTCATCAACAAATATTGTGGCTCATTTTGCATCGTTCGCCAGTTTGAAATCATTCTCCAACTCTGAAGATTCTCCAAAGCGGTAAACAAAATTGGCAAGACCACCGCGATTATGACCCGTACCAAAAGGGTTCATCCAACGTAAACCTGGCAAAAATGAATTTACCTCCTTTCAATATTTTCGTTATCGCAGGGACTATAGGCCACAAACTTACCACAACATTATTATTGCGTCACGCTCTACCAGAAAATGTACGATGGTACAGTGACGCCATTCCGCAAAAGTATTCTTCGATAGATGTATCGATTTGTTTTATTTGTATGTCTATTTTATTTAAAAAAACATGCATAATGATATTATGAGGCAACCAAACTGCGTATTCCCCTCACAACAAGGTAATAATTTCATTAATATATTTATCGACTTAACTCTGTGCTAATCTATTATCTCTCGAGCAAAATAATGTTTTATGTTTATTTTGGAAGAGCGCAAGCCTTCTGAGTTGATTGCTTTCAATGGGCAATCGCCAGCAACATTATTTTTCATGCACGAGATTCCACGGATTCGGAGCTGCTTCACTACTATCATGACTATCGTGTAAATCTCGCAACGCACGTATAGTTGTTCGATGCCGCTTGTTAGTTACTCCAATAATGTGCTTGGGTACGAGAGCGGGAGATAATTTATTTCTGCTGTGTTCTCCAGCTAAAATCAACTCGACGAACTGCTCCGTGATCGGCTGTTTGCAGCGCGACTGAGAGAACGGGGCGATCTCTGTTGTAATTATCTCCCTTTAGTGTATATTCCATGGGGGGGGGGAATATGCAGTTTTGTTGACCGGGGAATATGCAGTTTTATCTCATTACAATTTATATAGGGAGACACTCTAATAAATATAATAATAATTAGTATTGTTTTGACGTGAAATGTATAGTTTTCGCACGATTTTATCCACAGAAAAGCAGAATTTAAGAAAAAGGACGAAAACATCACTTTCATCCTAACCTCTATGGCCGCTATATTGAATTTCCTAATGGCAGGTTATGAAAACCTGTCAGAAATTCAGATGACAGTTGATTGAACATTTCATGAAACATGAAAACGTTGAGGGCAGATCCAATAAAATACAATGAAATGTGAAGCTATACGTGAGCGAGTTCGCGAACAGTTTTCTGCATCGTCTGGCCCTTGGACATATTTGGTCGAGTCAGTGATCTGGAAAGTCATTTTTCATATTTCGGAGACAGTTTCCGTCTAGTACAACTACGGCCAAATGGCAGATAAATTAGTGGTTTAATTAAGTCGCATAGTTGGGGGAATAATTACCCCTGTCATTGATTCTTAACTTATTTATATTAAAATGTTATTGTCCTAAAGACAATTTGTTGTCGCATCTGACGTCAATATCTGTACGAAATGTTCTAGATTACACAGGGAAGGAATGTTTTCATATGCATGAATAGCGTGTAGACTCAAGATCGGGTTTTGGGTTAAGTATATTAACGCTATCTGGCCGGGTCTCTATGGGAACTGTCCAGGCCCGGGAAAGACCTTTCGGCCTCTCTAATTTTCTTTCTTTCCTCTTGAGCTACAGTTATAAAAACTTACCAAACCATATCAAAATGTAAAAAGAAATCCAAAGATGGTCGCTCTGATGACGTCACAGTGACGTCATTTCTAAAAAGCACTTATTGATCGATTTTTCAGTCAAATTTTTCTAATATTTTATTTATGTAATTTTTCCGTGAAACTGCATGATAAATTAGTCAATGTTAATCTGGTGTGGAATAAAATATGCTTTATCCACTTTTCTTCCCTGAAAAGCAGTAGTTTTGAAAAAAATAACCACAAACAACTTTTCTGGTACCATACATGACCATCATTTTGAATTTATCCATGATCCTCTGCTCTGGGGGTTATGCAAATATGCTTAAAATGACCCCAATATGATAAACTACAAAGTCACCGATTATTGTCAGTTCCGAAGATTGCGCAGACAGTTTGGCAGGGGGCCATAATGTCCCCCCCCCCCCACTTCCAGGCCTGGTAGAGCTAATCCGTGTACTGCGTTATAACCATTGTATATGAAGTTCCGGGTCAACAGTAATGTATTTAAAAATTCAAGGTTCACGCAAAAGTTGAAATATTCTTGAAATTAATTGGTAATTTTTAACAATTTTGTTTCTTCATTTTGAACATTAGAAGAATTTTAGCATGTCCCTAGCTGTCATACTTGTGGGCTCGTCTGTGGGCTCGTCCACATCGTGCTGAATTCGGATACGCAACTTGCAGGTGTTGTCTGCTACGACTAATTGATGGACCAACGCACTTGTTGTCAGGTATAGGGGTGCTAAAGTGCAAATTACATGATAAAATATTCCTTTGCACGAAAAATCTCAACAATTCTGCCGTTTGTAATATAGTAGAATAGAAATAAATGCTTGTTTACTGCGGTAAAACAGCTTGGATAGATCGCGATGCAATAGGATGAGTCTTCACGTTTGATCACTCCGGCCTATGGCCTTCGTGACCAAACTTAGACTCATTCCATTGCATCGCGATCTATCTTACGTGTTTTACCTCAGTAAATAAGCGATTATTTCTTAATTATCTGCATTGTGTGCTGTTTCTAACGATCTAATCTGTTATAAGGTATCAGATAATACCAGCCAGGCGTACCGCCAGTCATACGTGTTTGTATTGTCTTTTAGTCTCTGATAAATTTATCTCCTCTAATAGTCCCGATCTGTGCATGATTTTCTGTCAGTAATGGATAAATTTATTTCTCATCTGTGCTTAATGCATGCTTCTCCTCTTTGGGGTTGTAACTTTAACGAATATTTTGGCATTCAGCGTTCCGGCCTACATGTAGAATGCATAATAGATATACAAATATGCTCTGCGATTTGTCGAGAATGAGTGAATTCACAGAGATCTAGCTCAGGAGAGAAAAACCCAAATCTTACTATAATTTTAGCTGTACAATATGCAAATTATAAAAAGTGAACTTTTCTGATTCTCTGATGTTGTATCAGAAGACTACCATAAAGTCAAATCACTTAAAATATTACATTAAGAGAAATATTTTTTTTTCAGGGGACAAAAATTGCACAGAGAAATAGTTCAGTTGCGGTATTAACGGCTAAATATCCACAAAATTCTGTATTTTTTGCACAAATATGGGGAAAAGAGAATATTACAATATATCTGAAACGAGGTATGGTATCAATTCATATTTTTCTTCAGTATGTACTTATACAACCCCATTCCCCATGATCTTTTAGCTATGATCTGCTGTTTTTTTTACATAAAATGCCATTTTGACTAGCTTTGGCTTCCTTAGAGTAGGAATACTCTAAATTCATGATGAGTTTATACTAATCAGTTAATGAGATTGGATGGATTTTGAAATGGGCAGCTCTTTGAAATAATTGCTGCATATAGCCGAATTCATAAAATAGCAGGTGGAGATCTGCCAGTAGGAATGCGCAGTGTTCACCTGGTATATCAGGCCACAGAATGGCATATACATATTATTTATGAGACATCCACGCAGCTCTATAAAGATGGAAAAATGCCGGCGCAGTTACAAAGCGTCACATGATCACACATGCCGATATTCTCACTGCATTCCTTCCAAAAATATCAACAGTGATCCCGGTGATGTCCTGTATCCCAGCCACGTTTTCATTGTATCTGTGTTTCTGGTGTTTTAATCAAATTATGCCATGCATGTAACAAAAATCATGAGCTGATATCAAACTATGCAGTTTAGTTCGTCATGACTTTTTCAATCTAGAAGTCTTTTATAGTTATATTTGCCATACACAAAGGCAGTTCTTCTGCAAGAATACTCCCGGTAGTCATTATTATATATTTGATCGAATAAAGTTTTGATAAACCATCGAGACACGGTGAAACTAGTATTGTTAATATTTAACAATATTATGTTTGCCGCACACAAAGGCAGTACCGATGCAATATTCTTATCCCACTATTCGGATTATCTGCCTCCAGTAAATCGATATAAACAAAGCTTTTGTGCAAAATGTGTTCTGCATTTTCAGCGTATTTATGTATCTTTGCGTGCTACATATTGTGCATGATAAATTGTGTATGAGCTTTATAAGTTGTACGATTCATAGAGAATTGGAACATTAATGTAGACGTGATCTAACTTAGGCATGAGAATAATTCAACACACGTATAGTTTTTATTAAGGATAAACTAGTCCCATTGAACATTTATAAGACAAACAACGCCATAAAAAAGCAACGAGCGACAAGATTGGAGTTCAGCCTAAGTATTGATTTTCCTGCTGACGATATGTAAGATATGAGCAATCAGACAAACGGGAGTGAATGCAATAAAAGAGTTATAGCCGCGTGAAGCAAAGCTCAAATACAAACTAAAGCATCCGATTCAACATAATCAGGGCATGTCCGTTTACATGTATGTGCAGGAGAAGATTAACGATCTCGTAAGATTAGAGATCCATTTCAGTAGCCGTCCCGTTGTCCTCGTATATATTGCAGACAATTAGGAAACCCAAATATTGCACACCAACAGCGGCTTCAGATTGTCTGCGTTCTACATGATCATATTAAACTCAGGTTTATGCGAGATAGATTGGACAGGCAATATCTTGATTACAAGCGTCTAGTCCGTCATTCATAATCCAGCCGTCGTCCATTAGAGAATATCCGCGTCCATAATCCAAAGACCTATTCCATTTCCATATAACAGTATTAGCACCAAATTCAAAAAGACAAAAGTATACATAAACATAGGCTTGTTTCCTGCAAGAGAGAAGCGGTCAACAGTTTTCAATGATGCCGGCAAGACATCATGATGTTCCAAAAATATCAAATCCGTATCGCTGATCAGTATTCTTAATCCATAATATTCGTTATAGAGTCGTCATCTAAAAATGATGTACCTCAGCCACGCTTTGATTGTGACTGTTCATATGAGTACCATGAGGATCTTGAAGTACATGGGTTCATACGGCCCCTAGCCCCGGGTTAAGCGGAATTAGACACATGTTACGAAACGTAGCGCCATAGATCTTGCACGCTACGTTCGTATTTTGCTATCAGCATGCGATATGTATCGCCAAATTTGAGAAACTTTGAGTGGAGGCGCTTGGTGGAATAGTCCTGTTTTATAAGTTTCTGCAACAATGTTTTGTGACGTTGATTAAAATCATCACATTTAACACAGGATCTAGCAAATGCTACTAAGCGAGATATGTATACGCCATATGCAGGTCCCACTGGAATATTACTATCCAGAAAGGGATAGTTTACGATGTCGAAATTGTAATCATCTCTTTTGTCATAAAGTCGACGAGAGAGAATGCCCGCTTCATTTTTATAGAGATAGAGATCTAAATAAGATGTGCCTGTAGGGCTATCTGTAGTTTCCTTCAAATCCAGTGAAGGTGGATATATATCCTTCACTGCGTCATTTATATAGCGATTATCCACAGCGAGAAGATCGTCTATATAGCGTTTGGTGAATGAGAAGGAACGGGCTTTGAGTGGATCGGTTTTTGAAAGCGCCAGCATATAGTCATATTCATAAGAGAACAGATACAGGTCAGCCAACAGGGGTGCACAATTAGTACCCATTGGAATACCTATATGCTGCTGATATATTGTGTTGCCAAATTTCACATAGATATTTTTAATGAGAAATTCAAGCAACTCTATAAACAAAGAAACATCCCATGAATGATATCTCTTGTATGTAGTCGAGCTAAAGAATGCTTTATGGCTTCCGACATTAATATATCTACGATCAGTTTTCTTGAACACAGATACTATTAATGAACTTAGACGGTCAATAAGGTCCTGATGAGGGATTGTAGTATAGAGAGTCGAGAAATCCCATGTGGATACATGTCTGTACAGTATGTGACCTTTAGCATCAAGTTCTTCCGTAAGACATTTTGAGTTTTTCAATATCCACATACATTCAACGCCAGAGTTCTTAGAAATAGTGGCGCAATACCTTTCCCAAAATGCTTTTACCTCCTGAAGGGCCCTCGTCAATAGGGTTGAAAGAAGCTTGGTGGTGCAGCTTCTAGAACCAGCTATGAATCTAGCTTTGTATGGTGATTTATGCATTTTGGGAGTCCAGTATATTTTTGGTATGTCGCTATGATTGGTTGGAAGACAAATACCTCTTTCCCTGAGAAACTTTTTGTGATTGTTAAATAAATCTTCCAGAGTAAATGCAGTTTGGGAGGAAGTAGATGTATTTGATGAAGATATGTCTACACTCAATTCTTTAACCAGCACCTGGTAATAGTAATATTTACATATGAATATTATATTATTCGGAGCTTTGTCTGCTGGGACTATGACGAATTTACTCTGGAGATTTGCTAGAACTTCTTGCGAATTGAGGTTTCTCAGTACTTGTTTTGCTTGGGGAAGAGTACTTCTGTCAATATGGCGGATTGTTTCAACGACCTTGCTCTTGGTGAGGTCCAGCCAATCAGCGAGTACTGTAGGTTCAACTTTTTCTCGCTTAGACCAATCAATAACGTACTGTTCTAATGCAGTCAGGACTATCTTCTGGTCCGCCTTCAGATTTATTCTTCTTGGCTCTCTATATTTAGGTCCTTTCATCAGGAGTAATTTCAGATCCTTATCACTCACCACATCAAGGTCACCAGTCACAATATGTTTGCATGGTGTATAGATAAAGTTCGACAATTCACAATCACAACTATAGCCTCCTGACGTGTATAAGTTCCAGTCAAACTCCTTGACAGCATTCCCCAGTTTGACGTAACATACCTTATACTATCGAAGGTATCTTCTATGACTTTAATAGAGCGCTAAAACTACACTATTCCGTTAAAATCAGTGGAAATGTATGTCGTAGCAAAAAAAGTAATGCCAGATTCCAACGTTCGGACAGTGGAACAGAAATGGCGGATTCGACGATATTCGAATAATAGGCCTAATATATATTCTGTGGGGGATGGAAAAAATATTCTCATGGGTTAACTCTAACCCTAGCCTCTATCCCTAACTCTAACCCTCTAATCTGGTGATTTATAGCGGACACTGCTGAAAACATACAAGCGTGGCGTTTTTCATATCAACGTTTCCCAGCCTGTGCCTTTCGTCTTGCAGTGTGAATAGCATATATGTACATCACTGAATTCACATGGATCAAACACTACTGGTCAGCCCTACCGTTTTGACACCAGGAGCAGCATAATGTCGCACAATTTCTGATCAGCGTCATTGAAAACTGTCGATTGCTTGTCATTTGCACGTGTTCATTTATATCTATATAACAAGCCTGCTTCTTGGTGTTTACTTTGGTGCTATGCGACAGGCTATCGGCTATGGAATCGCGAATT
Organism: Hanleya hanleyi; assembly: GCA_036873755.1. Lineage (NCBI taxonomy): Eukaryota > Metazoa > Mollusca > Polyplacophora > Lepidopleurida > Hanleyidae > Hanleya > Hanleya hanleyi. Next base: position 81,870 of record JAVTVY010026731.1, on the reverse strand, counting down.
AGTTTCAACGTTCTTATAGACTTTCCGACCAATCCTTCCAGGACATGTTGCCCTTCAATTAAAAAAAAATTACTGACGTTCATCAATATGGATATTGGACGTGGCGTTTGTAAAATGGGATGTGGTTTGGACTGCATGGAAACAAACAGATCATAGACAGGGGTAATTTGTAAAAAAAACTAAAAACATGCAACATTGAATAGTGTCTATCAACAATAATACAAAGGTAATGTTTATAGGTTCTTTTTGACGAGGGTTTGAGAATGAAAACGGTCTCTTGCTGGTTTCGTTGCATCTACTGTACGACCAGCTCTTCCTTTCCAAAGAATTTAAATAGATACCTGTACCTGTATTTGGGAATTTCTTACTCCAAATAAAGTACTGGATGCAGAGGAAGATTGCCTTGAATGTTGGGTCAGACGCATGTATCTAACCGGCAAGTGAAGCCTTTCTTGCCAGACAGAAGTATTCAAGTCAAACATGGGATAAACCTGGGCCCATACCCGAAGCGAGACGGTTAACCAGATCCGATTTGTCCTTGATTGGTTTCATTCGGATAATACGTGTATGGCTATTCCTAAATAACAACACAGTTTTCTAACTGTTCTTTCGTGACCCTACAGATGGATGTTAATGTTTCCTACAGCAGAATTCTCTGCACTATTGGCAATCCTAATGAACTTGATGCACTTTACCTTATTAGTACACCGGCAACACCCCTCCCCAAGCATGGCTGTTTTGCGGTTCGAGCTGACCACATAAATACAAGCAAAACTTGATATTAGAGGTTTCATTACAACACATACTAGTGAAGTTTGATATTCACAAACCATTCATTGAGACACGTATCTCACGAATATCGGACTGAACCATTCCTTTTTAAGATTGACAGTCGTTGCTCAGAATATCGTGTTAGCCCTACTGGTATATCAACCCAATCATAAATTAGTTTGGTGCTCCTTTCGAAGCAAGTTTTGTATGGGGTGGCTGGTATAGCCTACTTATTCGACAAAGCGTTGGAACATTAAAGAACGAAAACTCGCTGGTCCGTGTGGTGCAGTCAGTATTCCAAGTATTTCGACCCCAACACCATCTTACATGCGCTGTTGCACACTCTGAGTTATCATATATATTGCAAAGTTTAGGCATTTGCACATCATTGGGATTCGTTAATTTATGTGTGATCCAGGGAGAATGACTATAACATTACATATGAATAGTAGAGACTATAAAGTGTTGGTTCCAACAATTAATTTTATTGACATGTGTAATAGCGAGAAAGACAAAGCAAATACTCAACTTCAATGGTTTAAATGAACGATAAAGTTTTTCTCAAACAAAATTGAGAGTAATCTTAAATATGAGCTCTCGTTTAAATTGGGTGGATGTCTACAAATCTCCCTTTCACTGTACAATGCACACAAAACTTCAAGAGATACAGTTCAAAATATTACACAATTACACAGAATACTAGTTACAAATTCGTTTCTGCATAAAATATCAATTAAAGACGAGGATAAATGTGATTACTGTTTCAGTGAAATGGAAACTACAGAGCATTTATTCGTTGAATGTACGAAAGTTAAAAAAATATGGTGTGATTTAGAATATTGGCTAAAACAGGTGGCATTACAAGGAAGGATAACTAATGACAAAATAATTTTAGGATGGGAGAAGGACCAATGTGCTATCAATGCACTGATTCTTTTGACAAAAAAAATATATTACCAATAATAAATTCCCAAATACAGAGCTTAATTTCAAATCACTTCTCTGTATAATTTTGAACCAGCTTTCAATTGAAAAATGCACAGCGTATAAATGCAACAGAATAGATAAATTCAATAAGAATGGGCCATGTTTCAAAACATACTCAAAACATGAATCAGTGTGTTGATAAATAACACATTCAGTGAGGTATTGCTTGTGCATATATGTTGTTCTTACATCTATATATTTTCTGATAATTTGTGCAATGAAGGCCAGGGGTGCAGTACAGTTATATGTATATGTAGGTATATGTATATATAGACATATGTTCATGAGCGAGTGAGAGAGAAGAATAATTCTGTATCTTCTGTAATATATATTCTAAATGAAATAAAAAGATTATAAAAAAAACAAAAAGTTGTGCGAATATAGTACAAGATGGCAAAATTGCAATTCGGGACTGGTTAGCATCTAGTTCAAACCTACTAAATTTAGAAATGTGAACATAGAGGTTGTTGCATCACGCGTCCTCTCTTTATCACTTCAACTACATTCGATTCTTCATTAACTGAGACGTCTTATTCTGTTAACCTTAGTTGCTCTACAACCAAATGTATTATTGGCTTCCTATAAAAAGTGTGTTCAAAAATATTTTGGCAAGAATACCCAAAGACTACATCTTAACCGTACCTGGCCTTGTGATGGAAGCAGGTGAAGTGACTCCCCCTGTTGTTTTCTGCTCCTATCTCCGGAACGACAACAGCACGAGAGCGGGCAGTGCGTGGCTTTTTAGTATATCACATTGGGGTCATTTCGAGCCTTGGTAAATTCGAAATGGCGGCCAGGTGGGGAACATCAAAAGTGACATTTTCATCATATTTCTTAAAAATTCTCAAATTTCTGCATAGAAAAGTGGCAAAACTATTTCATTTCATATCAGATTCAATCCGCCAGTTTCTGCGAAGAAAACACATGAATAAAAAATTCAAAAAATCTGACTCAATATCGCCCAAAAAATATTTTTTTTTGAAAATGACGTTATTGTGACGCCATCATGGCGGCCATCTTGGGTATTTTGTTACATTTTGTAGTACAGCTTAACCCAAAAATATGTTGTGCTAAGTTTCTGTGCTAATTTCAGGGACAGTGCAAATATATCGGGGAACTTCCCCCCTCCCCCTCACCCAGGTTGTGGTATACCCAAAATCGCACAGGGCAGATAGAGTCAAGGCATCTGGTCACAGGAAAAATCTGCCCCATATAAGCTGCTGCTCATAGGGAAACGCTTTTCTATCCCGATCATGGCTGGGACAATTTTAGCATCCAAATTATAGACATTGTTTACCCATATGCCACAGAATCCTACCGTACATTTGGTAGACACAATCTGGATAGGGAATTATTCAGGATCTTGGAGATTGGCTTAGTGTTCCGAATGATTTACATGATAATGTTGAAGGGTTCAATATAACAACTCGCCAATCAGAAACTTCCATTATCTACAGCTATATAAATCAGCACGAACCGGCACATCGCAGCAATGGTCGGAGAAGTTTAATCCTAGACGATTAACGATCAAAGTACTGTACTTAGTCAGTTTAGCTAATACACCCAATACTATGCACGATTTCCTTGCAGTATTTTACGCGTTACCTCTCTCCAATGCAATAACCTGTGTGTTTCGAATATATTATATCACCAACCATAACTAAAATTTGTCAAGATTTGGCGTATTTTTGATTGTATCGTCCAGTGAACACGATCGAAAAACCCGAATACCGACTTTCCTTGAAACGTTTGTATTTCGATAAAGCACAGTACATAATAAACATCCCCAGAAAAATGAAAGAACCAGCGATTCGCGATGGTATAATTAATTAATTCAAATTCAAGGCGCCGCAGTGTATTTCTTACAAGGAGATTGAATCAATATCAGGTAGTAGTTTTAATTACTCTGAAGCCATCAAAGAATTTAAATGGAAAGCATACACGCCCGATGTCTATACGTGTGACGGCGAGTCGTCAATATTCATCTATATACCATGAGAACACATTGTGACTACTAGCCTTCATATAGTTGGCAATATTGATATTAAAATACTCTAAGATGAAGGGTCCAAGACGTAGAGAGTGGGGTAATATCAACCCATGGCTGACCAACAGATAACGCTCAGCGCATTTGAACTTTGTTGAGTGGTCGAAATGAGAAAAAAATAGAACCTACAATAATGGTTTGTAACGCAGTTGTAAGGTGTTTACATTAAGTTCCGTCTGAGTTTCATTATGTCAAACCTTACGAAAGCAAGAGAACACCGATTTACAGTGTAATCAATGCCTCTTTCTAATCAGGTGTATTAATAACACAAAACACGGAAGAAGGCTAAGATAACACCAACATTTCAGGGAGGCAACCCGAAAGATCCATCAAACTATAGGTTTGTGTTCATTTTGCCTGCTTGTTTAAAAATGTTCGAGAAAGCTGTCCACTGTCAATTGCATGACTACTCAAGCAAATACTCAATATTATGTTATCAACAGCCAGGTTTCTGAAAAAGAACAGAAACCGCAATAATTGTACTGTCAAGATGTCATATGAACCACAGACAAATGTACTAACTGCATACCGGTATTTCTAAAAACATCACAAGCACCAACAATGATCCCTGTGATGATTTGTATCCCAAACAGGCTTTGGCTTTTATTTTAGCTGTTCATGTCGAAGTCATGAATGGTATGACTGCACGGACCCTGGCCCCATAAATACTTTAGTATAATGAATACCGAAATACTCTTCTCCATTCGCCGGATCGTAAACAGTGCGTACACTTTGATATAACACTAAATCACACGAATCTGAAATCAATTGTGGGGTGCGACGAGGCCTGTTCTTGAACCTATGTCAATTGTTTTGAACAAAAATAATCTCGCAACAATTAGTTTAAAATCTAAAGTAGTTTTATACGCTGATAACTCTGCGCTATTGTTTCTTTCTTCTGATCCTGTTGTTATATCAACTGTCTTACATCTGATCTGCATAATACTTCGGAGAGGTTTTACAAACACAAATTTCCATTTCTCAAAGCTGGTTTACATCCAACACCACCTGTATCAAGATAAAGCTACACAATGGTATATAGGTTGCGAACAACTTGAGAATGTCCAATACTATAGGTACTTGGGTGTACTGTTTGATCCGTGCCTGTCAGGGAAGGATCACGCCGAGACTGTACTAAAACAGATAAGACTAGGTTTTCTTCGGCGAGTCCGGTGTTATATGGATAAAATGTATCTACTCAATTATATAATGTCCTAGTCATGTCTATTTTCGATTATTGTGATGGTTTATATGCAAGAACAGAAAAAATAGAAAAAGTGAACTGAAATATATACTTGGATTACCGTATGATCGCACAGTTGTCCTTGCATATCGCTCCAATTTAATGATACACCTGCCAGGAAGATAGATTTCATTATCACAGATTCAAGCTGGTTTCTGTAAAAATAGAAGTACCATTGATCATTAGATTAGATTCGTATGTCAAGAATGCTTTCGCCAAGAATGAATATTATGTGGTTTCTATCTTTTTTGAATTTGAAAAAGTCTAAGATACATAGAAATACGAGATTCTGAAAGATCTTCAAAATATGGGATTAAAAGGTCGTTTACCCATTTATATTTCCAACTTTTTGAATGATAAACAATTCCAAATTCGTTTCGGTACAATTATGTCTGATCATTTTGATCAAGACCAGAGTGTCCCACAGGGCAGTATTTTGTCTACTACTCTGTTTAGTATCAAGATCAACAGCTTGGCTGCAGTTCTGAATAAACCAATTGATGGTTCAGTTTTTGTAGACGATTTCAACATCTCGTGTAGTGGGAAAAGTATACACAATATAGAGAGCACATTACAACTTTGTCTAAACAGAATTCAGAAATGGTGTCTAGAAAATGGCTTCAGATTCTCCAAAGCTAAGACAAATTGTATACACTTTTGCAGAGAATATTTCCAGCACAAAGATCCAGAACTTACATTAGATGGAACTGAAATCAAAGTGGTGAAAGAGGTCAAATTCCTAGGCATATTGTTTGACCAACGACTAACATTCAAATCACATATAAGTTGCTTAACCCTACCTGGCCTGGGCGATTTGGGGTGTATCGCAGCCTGGGGGGGGGGGGAAGTGCGCCACCTATATATTTTCTCTACCACTAGGATAGAGCGCTGAAACTTACCACAAAGTATCTTGGGTTCAAGCTCTACCTGGAAATGTAAACAAAATCCACGATGGCCGCCGTGATGACGTCACAGTGACGTCATCTTCTCGGAAGCCATTTTTCGACCTTTTTTGGGCCGATTTTTAAAAAAAAAATCCGATTCTTCTCTCGAAAAAAAATCAAATAAAATATAGAATAATTAGTTCTGCATAAGTTAAATACTTTCAGGGCCTTTTAGGCAAGGAAAATGTGAAGAAATGGAGCGAAAAGATTGAAAAAAAACCCCTTTTGTGGATACCACATGGCCGCAATTTTGAATTGACTCATGATACACTGCCCGGGGGTATATAAAAATAGGCTCAAAATGACCACAATAAGATAAGCTTTAAAGACACCAAGTTTCAACCTCCTCGGTTTTGTCGTTTCGGAGCAGAAGAGAAAAGTTCACTAAAGGAGGGGGGGAGGGCACTTTCCAGGTAGGGTTAAAAGCCAATTGGACGAAGCTCTAGATTTGTTGAAAGTAGTTGCCAGTTACAAGTGGGGAGGAGATCAGCAAACTCTCCTTCATTTATATTGATCACTTGTTCGTTCCAAACTCGATTATGGTTCTATTGTTTACAATGGTGCAAGCAAGTCAAACTTGGCAAAGCTAGATCCTATTCTCCATCAAGGACTAAGACTTTGCCTCGGTGCGTTCAGAACATCACCTAAAGAAAGCTTGTATGTCGAAGCGGATGAGTTTCCTTTAGAACTTTGAAGAATTATACTTTCGCTGCAATATATTACAAAACTGCGTTCGAACCGCTCAAATCCTGCATATAACTGTGTTTTCAACCCTCAGTACGCAAATTTCTATTTAAAGAAACCCTCGATTATTTCACCTCTTGGAATCCGTATGAATCCACGCATTGTAGCAGCTGGTATTAAAGTTGGTCAAACTTTACCTAACGAGCTCTTGCCAACTCCACCATGGCAGTTAGCCAAACCAGAAGTAGATATTTCACTGACGAAATATAAAAATGGCAGACACGAACCAGCTCGTGTATACACAAGTATTTGGCCTACTGAGAGAGAAATACAGATCGCATCAGGCTATTTATAGTTCTAAAGACGGTGAGAGAATAGCCTGTACTGCTATCTTTAGTTCCAAAATTGAAACCTGCCGTCTATCAGGTAAAAGTTCCATATTTACTGCAGAAGCAAAAGCTCTATTGTCAGCTTCAGAAGGTATTAGGTCCACTAGAAGGAAAAATATGTCATATTCTCGGATTCACTATCATGCCTTAAAGCGATTAAAATTGAAAATTCAACTCATCCCATTATCTTAAAAATTCTACAATTATATGACTCTAGATTTGATCAACAGATAGATATTGTGTTTTGATGGGTGCCTAGTCACGTTGACATCAAAGGCAATGCTGAAGCTGATAGATTGGCTAAGGCAGCTCTAGATGAAGAAGTTGATCCTGTTGGAATCCCATACAGCGATTTCAGACCATCTATCTGCCCTTATGTAAGAAAGCTGTTTCAAGCTTTATGGGATACTATGGATAATAACAAACTTCACGAGTTCAAAACAAAACTGTTGGTTATACTCATCTGAACAGTCAGAAACGTATCGATCAGGCCATGATTAGACGAAGTAGGATCGGCCATACACGATTAACTCAGGAATATTTATTAAAAAAGGAGCCGGTCTCAATGTGTATTCCATGCCATGAAGATCTCACGGTGAAACATATTCTCAAAGACTGCATAGATTTTAAGATTGTGAGAGATACTTTTTATCGAGCAGCTACGCTGGAAGATCTATTTAGCCGAGTAAAAGCAGATTGTATTTTAAATTATTTGAGAGGGATTGGTTTGCTGTACAAATTTTAATGTTTGTACCAGGTTTTACGCAATAGTTTATTGAGTTGTTAAATTGAATCCTTAGAATTTTGTTTGGTCGTCGCTGTATAGCTGAAATATTGCTGAATGCGACGTTAAACCTTAATTCTCTCTCTCTCTCTCTCTCTCTCTCATTATCACAGAGCTACATGTATCTTAATGATCAAATGTAGAAACTAGAATGCTCCCGGCTATTCAGTGGATGTCATCAAATAGTAGATTACAACACATATAAGGGAAGTGGGAAGAGGTGCCGACATACTGACTGCGTCACATGACTTCACAGAATAGTCTTCTGGTAAACCTATTCTAAAGCACATACCAAGACTCTAACGACTCGTGATATGTGTTGTATCTCAGGTACGCTTTTATTGTACCCGTTCATGTGGCAACTTGGATGATATGACCACACGGCCCCTAGCACCGGCATAAGCGGTATTAGATACAAATCTAGAGAGCTATGATGGAAATGCTCTGACAACTCGTATACTGGTAATTGGTGAGCTGTTTCGCTGTGACAACTCGTACATTGGAGATTGGTGAGCTGTATCATCGTCAGATGTAAATGACGGCAATTAACACAAAAGACTAGTCTGTAAGGCCCGATGTCGACCCAGCATCATACTGGGTATGTGCACGAAATCTTCTGTTAAGAAGCTTTTATCTATTCCAAAATGTCAGTTGCAAACTTGTCAGAGAGCGTCCAATTTTAGAAGTTCCAGACTTAAATACTAGTTTTAGAAATAGTGACAATTTGAACATTTTAAATGAAAACCTTGATGAGAAATATCTTAAGCGAGTGAACTACCTAATTGTAAGCTGTCATATTGGACATATATACCATATTAGCCAGGTTCAAATTCGTCTGATGATGCTGAAAGGGCTAACCTGATAAAATAAAATAATGTTGACTTTGACTTGAAATAGCAAGAGCCCTGCAGGCAGTTAAATCATTTTGAGATTTGAAAAATCAGGTGATGAATGTAAGAAAAATGAGATGATGAGTGCATGTCGATACCTAGATACTCAAAAGGTACCAAAAATATAGGCTATACTCATCAGGTCAGCCAGAAACGTTTCGATCAAGCCATGATCAGGCGGTGTAGAATCGGCCAAACACGATTAACTCCCGAACATATACTAAAAAAGGAACCAGCCCCAATGTGTATTCCATGCTACGAAGATCTCATAGTGAAGTATATTATGATCGACTGTATAAATTTTAAGATTGTGAGAGATTCTTTTTATCGAGCTTTAAAGGTCTACAGGAAGACCTGGATCAGTTCCTGTATCACATAACACCTAATACTTTACTAGCGACACTGTTAAGGATATACATTCCCTTCACCTGTTTTGAAGGAAACTGCTGATATAGTCCAGATGTAACATTATATTTATACCTACGCCTTTACAAGAATGAAACCCACATTCTCTCGGGTCGACCCTGCGACAAGATAGACGACTACAATTTCTTGATAGCCATATTCCGGAAGGGCCTGCATTCGGCGTATACATGTCTAACCTGGTAGCATTTTCTAGAGCCGGTAAACTATGTGGGGATTTCAATCAAAGACACACAATATTACTACAGAAGCTTATGAATCAAGGCTATGACATACATCGTACTCAAAAACACGACTTGGAAATTCATATGGATACAGAATGCTGGTCAGAATGCTGGAGCGCTTCTGTCTTGCGAGCAGCAATACATTTTACGATTTGTTTTTAAAAAAAATTTCGTACATAATTGCAATTGACGCTAACTGTCGCAGGATATAGGTACTAATTCGATTTTTTATCCGGAAATGCTTTGTGAAGGACAGCTGAATACTGAATGACGATCTGACTGCCGTCTGTACTCATCGAAATATTAGTTGACATGGTACGCTGCGTATATGCTGTGTAAGATAATGTGCTGATCGAAATTGCAGTCATCACGATCATTAATAGTTTAGCGAAGATTCGAATGCGCCTTTTTACATAATTTATTTAGGGATCGCCTTTTCTGTTTTCAATTCGTAGTTGTCGCAATTAGGCTTTTTTTTTAAATAGAGAGTTAACATGTGGTTCAACGATGCCTCTCTTGGTTGTACGTATAACCAATCTGCCCAAGCTCTGAAAAAATATTCAGGTACTCATAATGATGAAAATTATACTCTATAAATTATCAACATGAAAATGATGCTTCCATGTAAACACTGTTAAACTGATTACATTTCTGCAGACTCGAAACACAGAGAATAATACCTCGTTCAAAATTTACAATGAAAATGATTTCTCCTGCAGTTGTATGTTACGTATGCTGGTCTCAGCACAATATAGACATATTTGGAGATTTTGTTTGTTTGTTTACTTTTCATGGTAAGTAGAACAAAACGCTTTGAAAGACATGGACAATGCCATTATAAAATTTTCTACGTTCTTTGTCATGGGAATCTGGCCATTCGCTATACGTTTTGTGAGAGCCAGAAAAACACATGATGGTGAATTGGTACGTTCAGAAGATAATGACTGAAGTGTGATGGAAGCTATCAAGTATCGATCTACCTGTTTTGCTAATATCAATGTGATGTATTTTTCTGTTGAGGATCAGTCGGCATATAATAAACATCACGGCCAACACTGTTTATCGTCCTTTTTTAGTTGTTTAAATTAGCATGTTTGTATTCAGCTAATTTTTCGCTACTTTACGATCGATTGCCGATGCTACTTGGGCGTACCTATGCTCTCAACCTCTCTCGCATTTGTATTTGACAGTTTGGACAAGCGATTCTGTCGCATATACATATGTCCGATAAAACCAATATATCATCTGCCACAATAGCCCTCACACAACACATATAACCTTTTGTAAATGTCTCATACATCTAATCTTTGGATCAGTGGCAAGGTGTTACGTTTCACGACATGGGAAAAATCGGAGTAGATGTACAAAAGCTGACAGCTAATATGCCAGTTGCCGGCGCTATGAAGGAAATCCAACCTAAACAATTTGTTCTCACATATAAAGTCAATAGATCAATGCCAAAGTGTAACACTTCACGACATGAGAAAATCGGAGTAAATGTATAAAATTCGACAGATGACGGTATTATCGAGAAAATCTAACCTACACAATTTGTTCTCATGTCTTAAATCTGTCTCTTTGTCTATACCCCTCTTTGCCTCGCTCCACTAAACCGGACCAAACCAATATGGTGCAAAATGCTATCATACAAAAAACAGCATCGTGTATCAGTATATATAATTAAATTTTGTAAATCTGGATAAAAACTAAAAATCAAAACCGAGAAACACAAGATGTTTTATATCTACTTATATGATATAATATTTTACCATCTGTCAGTATTAGTGTGGTAGTCATAGAGTGCGAACCTCTGTAAAAGTTACACCAAATGACGAATGAAAATTGTAAGAATTGGGTAACATATTCAACTGATATTTTGTAACAAACTAGCCATCCGATCGCCACGTAGGAATAATGCCGCCGTGAGAAATGGAAGAATTCCAAACGATACACTCCCGCTACAAATCTTTAAATCTTATAATGAGCGCATCGAATTTCCAGAGAGCGGATGTACAGGGAACGTATTCTGTTTTGCAATTTTTATACACTCGATGGAAGTTTGTGGTTGTATTTGTTACCATTCAATACCTAGGAATTTTCCCGTATATATATATATTGAAGTAAAAGCTGAATCACAGCTTAGAGAAACTGGGCTATGTATGTATTTGTTTATTAATTCTCTTTGTATCCGTTCTTTGAAAGTTCTAAACTGTTATCAAAACTCCCATGAGCATGATCAAAGCAAAGATGTCCTTACTATCGACAACGTAGCTTCCAAAACAATACTTTTATCTTTCCAACAAAGTGTAATATACTGGATACGTTTTTGCATCAATCACTATTTTCATATGCCAATGTCATGCAATCACTGAGCTTTTTTCTATCGATTAGCAATGTGAAGTCGCTGGACTCACGAGCCTCTGTTTCTTTAGTGTTGTGGAATACGCATAGAGCCACAATAAAACAGTGTCAGTCAAAGGGAGATAATTTGAGAAATGAGGCATAGGAGCAGTGCTCCTTTCAGGTATTATGGACATGTCACAGGCTAGAGCTAAACCACATGAAGCTGATCTGCGACAGTGTATCTGTCGTTTCAACATCACCACCATGCGTAAACACTGGATGTGAACACGGTAGGTGAAGCCACATCCTGGCGGCATTTCCGACCTTATCGACATATGTAGTAATCAGACTAATGATTATAATTGGTACATTGTAGTTACAAGGCTTTCCCTTACAGAGAATTAGGATACTCTTCACACTTCTAACACAAGCAACTACGAAATCGCATGACTTGAGAGGATATGGATTCGGGCCATTCAAATTTATTAATGTTTTCGTTTTTGGTTTGAAACATTCGAGCTAGTCAAGGGGACACATATTGTTAAAAATTTCTAATAACCTTCGTGTATTAGTGTACGCAAATGTTTCTGAACCTGCCATAATCTTTCTGGGCACTTCATGTTCCAAAAGGCGGGCCACGTCCTCAAACATATCATATTGAATTCCAGAGTTTCTTAATCGATGTGAATGTTATGAAAACTACTGTGGCAAGATTCTTGTGTAAATGTGTTAAATTTCAGAACTAAGGGTTAAATAATGCGGTACTTATTACAAAGATATGAGATAAATCCTGCGAAGCTAAACAATGCAATATAGTGCAAGAAGATTGTGGTGTAGAGTGAAGTGTTCGAACCAAGGGGAATGAACGCACGAACATGCGATGCGTTGGGCGTCTGCCTTGTGATATAAACTCAGAAATTCATATTAATCACCATTAATGTTAATTTACAGCAGATGACTAAACCGTAGTATAGATTGTTTAGAAACAAATCGATTCATTGTGCTGAATTAACACCATGCAGGGACTCGGCATGGCCATGAAAACGATGCTAATAGTTTCATACTACAGTTTAGGCGTTATATCGAGTTTTTAATGTTTCGTTCACATTGCAGTTGCCTTTGTCATCTATCTTGGTGAATCTTCTCTTCAGTATAATTTAACTATAAAGACTTCGTTCTCTCGGTTGAATGGTCACTGTAATGTGTCAACACAGAGAAAAGGGATGATAACAAGCAATATAGTGCATGGTTCACAGCTAAAAATAAAATACGAAATTGGAAAACAATCAATCGATGAGGCCTACATAAAATGGATTACAATGGCTTTGGATCATGGATAAATATTTTGAAAAAACAAAATGGTGATATCTTAATGTTACCATTAGAGATTGGTAATAATTCTCTTTGTTACTATATATTGAGTTGTACCGATGTCACGATTTATTTTAACAATATTATTCATATCGCAGCTTGCGTCTGTTTAACCATAATCATGTGGCCATCAGAATATTATAAATTTAAAACGCGTTATTGCGGATACACACGACCCAAGACTCACAGCTGTTCTGATTTGGCCTTACATTGTATTTCTGGACTGTTCAGTTGCAGTCGACAGCCTTGCGAATTAATGAACAAATGGATGTGGATTGTCTCCCCTCGAACGTGTTCACTGAGAATGACACAGAAATATTTTGGGTAGACCTAACAGCAGTAACGCTAATAGATACCGATAAACTTAATAGCGATGCATGCGTTATGTATTTCTAGGATGTATCTCAAATATAATATAAATTTGAAGATCGGAATATCATGATGTTCTGCTGGTATCGTCAGAAACTTCTACAACTTCTTTCGACGAAAAAAACCCAGCATGTGTTTATTGATACTTCTAAACCAAGCTTGAATTAAGTGTCTTTCCACTACGAATGCGGAATGCATTATGGACGGAAGCAAATAGCCACAAACATGACCATTGGCTTGTAGCAGTGAGCAATATCATGATCCACGTGAACATACAGGCAAATCGTATCGTCATCAGATCGTCGTTTAGAAGGCATTTTGGGCCGATTATGCCAAAACTTAGTCTCGAACCAGTGTCATTGTCTTGTTGATTTCCCTGCAATACATACAGAACTCAATTGTACATGTTTCATTCGTGACATTCTTTCAGTCTGATATGTTATGCGCTCAGCAGCAGCCAGCCAAGAACCTTGATAGGAATCATAAACAACCCTGAGCAATGCAATCCTGCTGGGGGGGGAACTGATAAATCAGCAATATTCTGATATTCTTTCAAGCTGACTTGTTTAGTCCGAAATATGAAGGGTCACAAATAAATCCAAGATGGGCAAGGACCCCTGATAAAGTTTGTCTATGTTTGTTTCATCTATAATTACCATTCCCTAACATATTGAACAAGCATTTGCCAAAACTTTCTTGAAACAATATTGACAAAAAACAGGTCAAGATAAACCACCAAATATAAGCGTCTAGTCTGTCATTCAATATTCAGCCGTCGTCCATTAAAGAATTTCCGCGACAATAATCCAAAGGATTTAATCATTTAATAATATTAGGCTAAAATCAAAAGGAAAAATCATGGTATACATAATACCAAGCTAATTTCCTGCAAGATAGAAGCGGTCGACTGTTTTCAATGTTGCCAGGAAGACATCAAATATCACATTCGTATAGCTGATCAGTATTTTTAATCCATATGATATACGTTGTAAAGTCCTTATCTAGAGTATGATGTATCTTAGTCACGCTTTGATTGTGACTGTTCATATGAACACTATGAGGATCTTGAACTTCATAGGTTCATACGGCTTCTAGCCTTGGGTTAAACGGAATTAGAAAAAGGTTACGAAACTTACCGCCATAGATCTTGCACGCTACGCTCGTGTTTCGCTATCAGCATGCGATATTTACCGCCAAATTTGAGAAACTTCGAGTGGAGGCACTTGATGATATAGCCCTGTTCTACAAGTTTCTGTAATAATGTTTTGTAACGTTGATTAAATTCGTCACATCTAACACAGGATCTGGCAAATGCTACTAGATGAGATATGTATACGCTATATGCAGGATCCTATAGTATATTACTGTCCAGATAGGGATAGTTTACGATGTCATCGATGGGATAGTTTGCGTTGTAATCATCTCTTTTGTCGTAAAGTCGACGAGAGGAAAGGTCCGCTTCATCTTTATAGTGGTATAAGTCTAAGTAAGATGTGCCACTAGGGCCACTTGCAGTTTCCTTCAAATTCAGTGAAGGTGGATATATATCATTCACTGTGCCTTTTATATAGCGATTATCCGCAGGAATCAGATCGTCTATATAGCGTTTGGTGAAGGAGAACGAACAGGCTTTGAAATAATTTGTTTTAGAAAGTGTATTCATAAGAGAAGATATATGTCAGCCAAAAGGGGTGCGCAATTAGTACCCATTGAAATACCTATATGCTGTCGACATATTGCATTGCCAAGTTTCACAGATATTATTGATGAGAAATTCGAGCACATCTATAAACAAAAAACATCCCATGAAGGATATCCCTTGTATGTAGTAGAGCTAAAGAACGCTTTATGGCTTCTGGTATTAACATATCGGCGATCAGGTTCCTTGAACACCGATACTATTAACGAACTAAGACGGACAATAAGCTCCTGATGAGAGACTGGAGTATAGAAAGTCGAGAAATTCCATGTGGATACCGGTCTGTACGGTATGCGACCTTTAGCATCAAGTTTTTTCGTAATACATTTTGAGTTGTTCAATGTCCACATGCATTCAATTCCAGAGTTTTTAGAAATAGTGGCGCAGAACCTTTCCCAAAATGCTATTACTTCCTGAAGGCCTCGATCGTCAACAGGGTTGAATACATCTGATTGAGGAAATGTCTCCTTGATAAATGGAAGGTATTTTATGAGGACTGAATGTATTTTTGCACCCAGAAAATTAATTTCCTAGCGAAAATTTGAAAAAAGCACGTTTTATTTTTTCATTTTATTTTTTTTTGCAGATACAATTGCTCTAGATGACTGAAAGTGTTAACTCTGATAAGTTTTAATGTCCTTTTCAAGCGTGTGAAAAATTGTCAATATCCGTGTCCAAAATAGTGGCCCATAGTGAAAATATCAACTTGAGTGATGAGAGATAAAAGTGTCACGGGATGCAGAAATGAATCGACAACCTCTATTTCATCGAGATTAAGGCTTCTCCCATTACGTTAACTGTGCCAAAGAGAATCAATTGAGGGGGTGCGGGGGATTTGGTTCAAGGTTGTTTCACTCATATAGTGACAGTCAGTTTGGTTGGTTGGTGAAACCCGAGTACCGTCAGAGAACTCCCCCCCCCCCCGTCGGCAAGTAACTGAGAAACAATCAGAACTAATTACAAAATCAAAATCGTTCCAGATGTCAAAGAACCGCTGTTACCGTTGGGAACTAGATACAATTTTGCTTTCGCACAAATGACCACATCTGGTTACATATTATGTCAAAAACTCTGATAATGTACTGATACATGTACAAAAATACATTCAGCATTGATGCACTAATGTTTTCCCATAATGAGAACTACCTCTTTTAGTTCAAAAGTAAATCAATGTAGTCCTGTTATGTTTGATGCAGGTAAAAAACAAGAGCGTTCCTTTTAAACTGAGCAACGAATCCCCAGCGAAAGAAACATTATTTATTTGATCACGCACCTAATATGTTATGCCTTACATTTTTCTGTTGGCATATAATAAACCTCACGACCAACACTGTTTATCGTCTTTTTTGAGCTGTTTAAATTAGCATGTTTGTATTCAGCTAATTTTTCGCTACTTTACGATCGAATGCCGATGCTACTTGGGCGTACCTATGCCTTCAACCTCTCTCGCATTTGTATTTGACAGTTTGGACAAGCGATTCTGTCGCATATACATATGTCCGATAAAACTAATATATCATCTGCCACAATAGCCCTCACACAACACATATAACCTTTTGTAAATGTCTCATACATCTAATCTTTGGATCAGTGGCAAGGTGTTACGTTTCACGACATGGGGAAAATCGGAGTAGATGTACAAAAGCTGACAGATAATATGCCAGTTACCGGCGCTATGGAGGAAATCCAACCTAAACAATTTGTTCTCACATATAAAGTCAATAGATCAATGCCAAAGTGTAACACTTCACGACATGAGAAAATCGGAGTAAATGTATAAAATCCGACAGATGACGGTGTTATCGAGAAAATCCAACCTAAACAATTTGCTGTCATGTCTTAAATCTGTCTCTTCGTCTATATCCCTCTTTGCCTCGCTTCACTAAACCGGACCAAACCAATATGGTGCAAAATCCTATCATACAAAAAAGCAGCATCGTGTAACAGTATATATAATTAAATTTTGTAAATCTGGATAAAAACTAAAAATCAAAACCGAGAAACACAAGATGTTTTATATCTACTTGTATGATATAATATTTTACCATCTGTCAGTATTAGTGTGGTAGTCATAGAGTGCGAACCTCTGTAAAAGTTACACTAAATGACGATTTCTTCAAAAATTCAAATGAAAATTGTAAGAATTGGGTAACATATTCAACTGATAGATTATTTGTAACAAACTAGCCATCAGATCGCCACGTAGGAATAATGCCGCCGTGAGAAATGGGAGAATTCCAAACGATACACTCCCGCTACAAATCTTTAAATCTTATAATGAACGCATCGAATTTCCAGAGAGAAGATGTACAGGGAACGTATTCTGTTTTCCAACTTTTATACATTCGATGGAAGTTTGTGATTGTATTTGTTACCATTCAGTACTAGGCATTTCCCCGTATATATATATATTGAAGTAAAAGCAGAATCACAGCTTAGATAAACTGGGCTATGTATGTATTTGTGTATTAATTCTCTTTGTATCCGTTCTTTGAAAGTTCTAAACTGTTATCAAAACTCCCATGAACATGATCAAAGCAAAGATGTCCTTACTATCGGCAACGTAACTTCCAAAACAATACTTTTATCTTTCCAACAAAGTGTAATGTACTGGATACGTTTTTGCATAAATCACTATTTTCATATGCCAATGTCATGCAATCACTGAGCTTTTTTCTATCGATTAGCAATGTGAAGTCGTTGGACTCACGAGCCTCTGTTCCTTTAGTGTTGTGGAATACGCATAGAGCTACAATAAAACAGTGTCAGTCAAAGGGAGATAATTTGAGAAATGAGGCATAGGAGCAGTGCACTTCAAGATCCTCATGGTACTCATATGAACAGTCACAATCAAAGCGTGGCTGAGGTACATCATTTTTAGATGACGACTCTATAACGAATATTATGGATTAAGAATACTGATCAGCGATACGGATTTGATATTTTGGAACATCATGATGTCTTGCCGGCATCATTGAAAACTGTTGACCGCTTCTCTCTTGCAGGAAACAAGCCTATGTTTATGTATACTTTTGTCTTTTTGAATTTGGTGCTAATACTGTTATATGGAAATGGAATAGGTCTTTGGATTATGGACGCGGATATTCTCTAATGGACGACGGCTGGATTATGAATGACGGACTAGACGCTTGTAATTTCAGGTATTCTGGACATGTCACAGGCTAGAGTTAACCCACATGAAGCTGATCTGCGACAGTGTATATCTCGTTTCAACATCACCACCATGCGTAAACACTGGATGTGAACACGGTAGGTGAAGCCACATCCTGGCGGCATTTCCCACCTTATCGACATATGTAGTAATCAGACTAATGATTATAATTGATCCATTGTAGTTACTAGGCTTTCCCTCACAGAGAATTAGGATACTCTTCACACTTCTAACACAAGCAACTACTAAATCGCATGATTTGAAAGGATATGGATTCGAGCCATTCAAATTTATTAATGTTTTCGTTTTTGGTTTGAAACATTCGAGCTAGTCAAGGGGACGCATATTGTTAAAAATTTCTAATAACCTTCCGGTATTAGTGTACACAAATTTTTCTGAACCTGCCATAATCTTTCTGGGCACTTCATGTTTCAAAAGGCGGGCCACGTCCTCAAACATATCATATTGAATTCCAGAGTTGCTTAATCGATGGGAATGTTATTAAAACTACTGTGGCAAGCTTCTTGTGTAAATGTGTTAAATTTCAGAACTAAGGGTTAAATAATGCAAATATTACAAAGATATGAGGTAAATCCTGAGAAGCTAAACAATGCAATATAGTGCAAGAAGATTGTGGTGTACTGAGACATGTTCAAACCAAGGGGAATGAACGCACGAACATGCGATGTGTTGGGCGTCTGCCTTGTGATATAAACTCAGAAATTCATATTAATCACCATTAATGTTAATTCACAGCAGATGACTAAACCGTAGTATAGATTGTTTAGAAACAAATCGATTCATTGTTCTGAATTAACACCATGCAGGGACTCGGCATGCTAATAGTTTCATACTACAGCTAAGCCATCATATCGAGTTTTTAATGTTTCTTACACATTGCAGTTGCTTTTGTCATTTATCTTGGTGAATCTTCTCTTTAGTATAATTCAACTATAAAGATTTCTTCTCTCGGTTGAATGGTCACTGTAATTTGTCAACACAAAGAAACTGATGATAGCAAGCAATACAGTGCACGGTTCATAGGTAAAAATAAAATACGAAACTGGAAAACAATCAATCGATGAGGCCTACATAAAATGGATTATAATGGCTTTGGATCATGGATAAATATTTTAAAAAAGAAAATGGTGATATCTTAATGTTACCATTAGAGATTGGTAATAATTCTCTTTGCTACTATATATTAAGTTGTACCGATGTCACGATTTATTTTAACAATATTATTCATATCGCAGCTTGCGTCTGTTTAACCATAATCATGTGGCCATCAGAATATTATGAATTTAAAACGCGTTGTTGCAGGCCCGTAGCCGGGGGGGGTAAGGGTTCGGGAAAACGCCCCTTTGGGAAATATTATATATTTTTCTCATATAAATGCCGTTTTCAAACTGAAGCGAACCCCCTATTTGCCCCTTTTCTCATACAGCGAACCCCCTGATGTGCCCTTTTGGAGTGATGGCGAACCACCCCTCAGTAAATTCTGGCTACGGCCCTGTGTTGCGAATACACACGACCCAAGACTCACAGCTGTTCTGATTTGGCCTTACATTGTATTTCTGCACTGTTCAGTTGCAGTCGACAACCTTGCGAATTAATGAACAAATGGATGTGGATTGTCTCCCCTCGAACGTGTTCACCGAGAATGAGACAGAATTATTTTGGGTAGACCTAACAGCAGTAATGCTAATAGATACCGATAACCTTAATAGTGGTGCATGCGTTATGTATTTCTAGGATGTATCTCAAATGTAATATAAATTTGAAGATCGGAATATCATGATGTTCTGCTGCTATCGTCAGAAACTTTGACAACTTCTCTCGACGAAAAAAACCCAGCATGTGTTTATTGATACTTCTAAACCAAGCTTGAATTAAGTGTATTTCCATTACGAATGCGGAATGCATTATGGACGGGAGCAAATAGCCACAAACATGACCATTGCCTAGTAGCACTGAGCAATATTATGATCCATGCGAACATTCAGACAAATCGAATCGTCATCAGATCGTCGTTTTAGAAGGTATTTTGGGCCGATTATGCCAAAACTTAGTCTCGAACCAGTGTCATTGTCTTGTTGATTTCCCTGCAATACACACAGAACTTAATTGTACATGTTTCATTTGTGACATTCTTTCAGCCTGATATGTTATGCGCTCAGCAGCAGCCAGTCAAGAACCTTGATAGAATCATAAACAACCCTGAGCAATGCAATCCTGCTGGGGGAGGGGGGGGGGGGGCGAACTGGTAAATCAGCAATATTCTGATAGTCTTTTAAGTTGACTTGTTTAGTCCGAAATATGAAGGGTCACAAATAAATCCAAGATGGGCAAGGACTCCTAATAAAGTTTGTCTATGTCTGTTTCACCTATAATCACCATTCCCTAACATATTCAGCAAGCATTTGCCAAAACTTTCTTGAAACAATATTGACAAAAAACAGGTCAAGATAAACCACCAAATACAAGCATCTAGTCCGTCATTCAATATTCAGCCGTAGTCCATTAAAGAATTTCCGCGACAATAATCCAAAGGACTTAATCATTTAATAATATTAGCCTAAAATTAAAAGGAAAAATTATGGTATACATAAAACCAAGCTAATTTCCTGCAAGATAGAAGCGGTCAACTGGTTTCAATGTTGCCAGGAAGACATCAAATATCAAATCCGTATAGCTGATCAGTATTCTTAATCCATATGATATACGTTGTAAAGTCCTTATCTAGAGTATGATGTATCTTAGTCACGCTTTGATTGTGACGGTTCATATGAACACTATGAGGATCTTGAAATTCATAGGTTCATACGGCTTCTAGCCTTGGAATAAACGGAATTAGACAAAGGTTACGAAACTTACCGCCATGAATCTTGCACGCTACGCTCGTATTTCGCTATCAGCATGCGATAGTTGATTAAACTCGTCACATCTAACACAGGATCTAGAAACTGCTACTAGATGAGATGTGTATACGCTATATGCAGGATCCTATAGTATATTACTGTCCAGATAGGGATAATTTACGATGTCATCGATGGGATAGTTTACGTTGTAATCATCTCTTTTGTCGTAAAGTCGACGAGAGGAAAGGTCCGCTTCATCTTTATAGAGGTATAAATCTAAGTAAGATTTGCCACTAGGGCCACTTGCAGTTTCCTTCAAATTCAGTGAAGGTGGATATATATCATTCACTGTGTCATTTATATAGCGATTATCCGCAGGAAGCAGATCGTCTATATAGCGTATGGTGAAGGAGAACGAACAGGCTTTGAAATAATTTGTTTTAGAAAGCGTATTCATAAGAGAAGATATATGTCAGCCAAAAGGGGTGCGCAATTAGTACCCATCGAAATACCTATATGCTGTCGACATATTGCATTGTCAAGTTTCACAGATATTATTGATGAGAAATTCGAGCATATCTATCAACAAAAATCATCCCATGAACGATATCCCTTGTATGTAGTAGAGCTAAAGAACGCTTTATGGCTTCTGGTATTAACATATCGGCGATCATGTTTCTTGAACACCGATACTATTAACGAACTAAGACGGACAATAAGCTCCTGATGAGAGACTGTAGTATAGAAAGTCGAGAAATTCCATGTGGATACCGGTCTGTACGATATGTGACCTTTAGCATCAAGTTTTTTCGTAATACATTTCGAGTTTTTCAATATCCACCATGCATTCAATTCTAGAGTTTTTAGAAATAGTGGCGCAAAACCTTTCCCAAAATGCTATTACTTCCTGGAGGCCTCGATCGTCAACAGGGTTGAATACATCTGATTGAGGAAATGTTTCCTTGATAAATGGAAGGTATTTTATGAGGACTGAATGTATTTTTGCACCCAGAAAATTAATTTCCTAGCGAAAACTTGAAGAAAACACGTTTTATTTTTTCATTTTTTTTTTCAGATACAATTGGTCTAGATGACTGAAAGTGTTAACTCTGATAAGTTTTAATGTCCTTTTCAAGCGTGTGAAAAATGGTCAATATCCGTGTCCAAAATAGTGGCCCATAGTGAAACTATCAACTTGAGTGATGAGAGATAAAAGTGTCATGGGATGCAGAAATGAATCGACAACCTCTAATTCATCGAGATTAAGGCTTCTCCCATTACGTTAACTGTGTCAAAGAAAATCAATTGAGGGGGTGCGGGGGATTTGGTTCAAGGTTGTTTCACTCATATAGTTACAAGCGTCTAGTCCGTCATTCATAATCCAGCCGTCGTCCATTAGAGAATATCCGCGTCCACAATCCAAAGACCTATTCCATTTCCATATAACAGTATTAGCACCAAATTCAAAAAGACAAAAGTATACATAAACATAGGCTTGTTTCCTGCAAGAGAGAAGCGGTCAACAGTTTTCAATGATACCGGCAAGACATCATGATGTTCCAAAATATCAAATCCGTATCGCTGATCAGTATTCTTAATCCATAATATTCGTTATAGAGTCGTCATCTAAAAATAATGTACCTCAGTCACGCTTTGATTGTGACTGTTCATATGAGTACCATGAGGATCTTGAAGTACATGGGCTCATACGGCCCCTAGCCCCGGGTTAAGCGGAATTAGACACATGTTACGAAACGTAGCGCCATAGATCTTGCACGCTACGTTCGTATTTTGCTATCAGCATGCGATATGTATCGCCAAATTTGAGAAACTTTGAGTGGAGGCGCTTGGTGGAATAGCCCTGTTTTATAAGTTTCTGCAACAATGTTTTGTGACGTTGATTAAAATCATCACATTTAACACAGGATCTAGCAAATGCTACTAAGCGAGATATGTATACGCCATAAGCAGGTCCCACTGGAATATTACTATCCAGAAAGGGATAGTTTGCGATGTCGAAATTGTAATCATCTCTTTTGTCATAAAGTCGACGAGAGCTCCCCCCCCCCGTCGGCAAGTAACTGAGAAACAATTAGAACTAAGTACAAAATCAAAATGGTTCCAGATGTCAAAGAACCGCTGTTACCGTTGGGAAGTAGATACAATTTTGCTTTCGCGCAAATGACCACATCTGGTTACATATTATGTCAAAAATTCTGATAATGTACTGATACATGTACAAAAATACATTCAGCATTGATGCAATAATGTTTTCCCATAATGAGAACAAACTCTTTTTGTTCAGAAGCAAATCAATGTAGTCTTATTATGTCTGATGCAGGTAAAAAGCAAGAGCGTTCCTTTTAAACTGAGCAACGAATTCCCAGCGAAAGAAACATTATTTATTTGATCACGCACCTAATATGTTATGCCTATGCTGTCCAGCAGTTTGACTGGAACTTATACACGTCAGGAGGCTATAGTTGTGATTGCGAATCGCCGAACTTTATCTATACACCGTGCAAACATATTGTGACTGGTGACCTTGATGTGGTGAGTGATAAGTATCTGAAATTACTCCTGATGAAAGGACCTAAATATAGAGAGCCAAGAAGAATAAATCTGCAGGCCGACCAGAAGATAGTCCTGTCTGCATTGGAACAGTACGTTATTGATTGGTCTAAGCGAGAAAAAGTTGAACCTACAGTACTCGCTGATTGGCTGGACCTCACCAAGAGCAAGGTCGTTGAAACAATCCGCCATATTGACAGAAGTACTCTTCCCCAAGCAAAACCAGTACTGAGAAACCTCAATTCGCAAGAAGTTCTAGCAAATCTCCAGAGTAAATTCGTCATAGTCCCAGCAGACAAAGCTCCGAATAATATAATATTCATATGTAAATATTACTATTACCAGGTGCTGGTTAAAGAATTGAGTGTAGACATACCTTCATCAAATACGTCTACTTACTCCCAAACTGCATTTACTCTGGAAGATTTATTTAACAATCACAAAAAGTTTCTCAGGGAAAGAGGTATTTGTCTTCCAACCAATCATAACGACATACCAAAATATACTGGACTCCCAAAATGTATAAATCACCATACAAAGCTAGATTCATAGCTGGTTCTAGAAGCTGCACCACCAAGCTTCTTTCAACCCTATTGACGAGGGCCCTTCAGGAGGTAAAAGCATTTTGGGAAAGGTATTGCGCCATTATTTCTAAGAACTCTGGCGTTGAATGTATGTGGATATTGAAAAACTCAAAATGTCTTACGGAAGAACTTGATGCTAAAGGTCACATACCGTACAGACATGTATCCACATGGGATTTCTCGACTCTCTATACTACAATCCCTCATCAGGACCTTATTGACCGTCTAAGTTCATTAATAGTATCTGTGTTCAAGAAAACTGATCGTAGATATATTAATGTCGGAAGCCATAAAGCATTCTTTAGCTCTACTACCTACAAGAGATATCATTCATGGGATGTTTCTTTGTTTATAGAGTTGCTTGAATTTCTCATTAAAAATATCTATGTGAAATTTGGCAACACAATATATCAGATGCATATAGGTATTCCAATGGGTACTAATTGTGCACCCCTGTTGGCTGACCTGTATCTGTTCTCTTATGAATATGACTATATGCAGGCGCTTTCAAAAACCGATACATTCAAAGCCCGTTCCTTCTCATTCACCAAACGCTATATAGACAATCTTCTCGCTGTGGATAATCGTTATATAAATGACGCAGTGAAGGATATATATCCACCTTCACTGGATCGGAAGGAAACTACAGATAGCCCTACAGGCACATCATATTTAGAGCTATATCTCTATAAAAATGAAGCGGGCATTCTCTCTCGTCGACTTTATGACAAAAGAGATGATTACAATTTCGACATCGTAAACTATCCCTTTCTGGACAGTAATATTCCAGGGGGACCTGCATATGGCGTATACATATCTCGCTTAGTAGCATTTGCTAGATCCTGTGTTAAATGTGACGATTTTAATCAACGTCACAAAACATTGGTGCAGAAACTTAAAAAACGGGGCTATTCCACCAAGCGCCTACACTCAAAGTTTCTCAAATTTGGCGATACATATCGCATGCTGATAGCAAAATACGAACGTAGCGTGCAAGATCTATGGCGCTACGTTTTGTAACTTGTGTCTAATTCCGCTTAACCCGGGGTTAGGGGCCGTATGAACCCATGTACTTCAAGATCCTTATGGTACTCTTATGAACAGTCACAATCAAAGCTTGACTGAGATACATCTTTTTTTAGATGACGACTCTATAACGAATATTATGGATTAAGAATACTGATCAGCGATACGGATTTGATATTTCTGGAACATCATGATGTCTTGCCGGCATCATTGAAAACTGTTGACCGCTTCTCTCTTGCAGGAAACAAGCCTATGTTTATGTATACTATGATTGTCTTTTTGAATTTGGTGCTAATACTGTTATATGGAAAATGGAATAGGTCTTTGGATTATGGACGCGGATATTCTCTAATGGACGACAGCTGGATTATGAATGACGGACTAGACGCTTGTAATTACATTTTCACGAGTTTACCCTATTTTGTTCGAGGATATTCTTAAAAATGTATTGGCACCTGAAGAAAAAAGTGCAGTTAATAGAACATGCACCTTGTATGAAATTTCATTGCTGTGACATTTTTTTAGATCTTCAATTCTGGTCATCAGTCGGACATTGTAGCGTTGTTGGTACTCTAAGTGGATAATACAATTATTTTATTTAAAGTTCTTTGGTCTATTGTACAGCTTACGGCATCCAACTATGATACATTCAATCGTGAGTTTTAATTATACGGCCAAGGGTGTGGTTTTTTAAGCACGACTTTTTTTCTTTTATGTTCTCCTTTGAAGAAACACTGATCGTCAGTCAATCGACATTATACAGAGAAAAAACATCCCCCCACCCACAAGTTTTAATCGACAAGAAATGAGTATTCTGGAACGATATGTTTGATTGCATTGCTCTCGAACCGCCCGCGTCTGTGTGTCACCGATCGCTGAACAATGACAAAAATGAACATAATGATGTGATAGAGTACCGTAACACACCACACCGCAAAGTGTGAACTAGCCCTAGCCGCAATACCTTCCATAATCCTCAATCGTATATTGTTCTGAAAAATTGGCACATTAGCGTTATATTCTGAATATAATATTGTGCGAGCACTCGCTTTGGAAAAATGCTTTCGTGCAATGCACGACGAATGGTCAAACTTGAGGACTGTCACTGAACAGTGTCGGAGAAACCTGCTATGCATCCATCGCTTATCTGCTCTAGCAAAAGATAGTCCAGTATTGAATGGGCGGGGGGCGAAATTTGGCGAAATGTAACAGAATCCTAAATCCTGTGTGTTCGGTGGAGACTAATCTGTGAAAATGTGAATGAACCAGATATGGTATACACAGTGGTATGGTACTATAGCGGTGACCAACTCATCTCCGCCACGGTGCCAGAACAGTACATCATCGTTGGTGGTTGTGTGCCCGTTTTAACATGAACCAGTAACCCAGATGAAACATGAGATTGACCAATCCAGCTATTTGGGGTTGTCTAGAAAGCATACGTGTAGATATAGAAATACTAAGTGAATAACACATTGAACACTCGCCGATGTACACGAGATTGGCGCGAAAGCTTTGCCGAGAGTTTCACAAAACAGACCGATAATCAAATCAGTGATGAACTCGAAGGTTAATTAAGAGTTTTGGGCGAAGCTTGGTTTCGCCTAACATGAAAACTAACCTCTCAATCCAATCAACTAATTAATGTTTAAAGCGACAGATTCCTGTTCAATATGTGAAGCAGCGGGAAATCGTACCTTCTGTTATCGATTTCTCTCGGAATCTCTCAGCAGATACAGCTCTTTTGAAGGATAACATTTTTTTCCTCACCTTAAAGCATCGTAAACTGGCCAGCAATTGTCCTTTTGGGATCCACTTGCACGCCTAATACGACTATGATTCATCGGAATATTCGCCAGGCAGAACTAAACTTGTCAGCCCCCGTAGCACCAAAAATGCACTAATTATAAATTACTGTCGATGTTGGAAAACCAGCATAGTCGTATGCAGGTTTATCGATGAAATATTTTTATGAGTTGCTCCCATAATTCTCTCACACTGATTGTTCTTTCCAGAGGGGAAAAAACATATTCATACAAAGCGCACATGCATTACAAAAAATACTGAACACGATCTACCATCTACCAACTCCAACGGGCAAATTTATATTTTAGGTATCCTGGTTTTGATATTGCTTTGTTCGACCCAAATTACTGCAGACCAAGATGATACCAAGCTGTAAAGTATGTGTAATTTGTGTAGTTTGGGCGATTGGATAGTCTTATTGCCTCAGATATATGCACACGCACTCGGTCTTTCAGCATTACCTTGCCATGAAATAACCGATGGTGACGATACGACTGCCGCATGATCATCGCAATATCGCCTTTTTCCAAGCGATACCATCCAATGTCTCGCAACAAGGTAAATAATAACAATTTTCGAGCAACTAGCCGGTGTTGAGTAACATTTCATATATATTTTACCTCTGTTCATGGCCTAGCCTAATATGTAGAAGGTTCGCCAGAAGGGGTTCCCCTCTGTACACGCTGTAGTGTGGGTGCATATAGCGGCTCCCAATGAGCGTTCGATGCCCAGTTCGAAGACCAAAATAATCATGTCACTCACCGGAGCAGGACCTCCAGAATAGAGATATAAATGTTAGCTTTATGCCACACGGTTATGGGGTTATTTAAAAAAAACATAGACACACAGACTGACATAAAAGGATAGAGATATGTGATCTGTTTTGCCAGTTTGCAAAGAACGTATAGCTTGACCAAGGGATAAGAAAACTATTCAAAGAGAGCGGAAATGGCACCCCCAAACACGGACAGGCCCCAAATCGTCCAGGCCAGGCAAGTTTAGGCTTTATTCTATAGCCTAGCCCGGAAAGATTGTAAACAAGGTGATCGACATTCAGCGTTTTGTTGCAAGTTCGAAAACGTCCTTGATAACTGCCTCATCACTGCGTAGGTCCTTCAGAATACTTTCACTGAGTTGTAAATATATGACTTGGTGGATGACTCGCTGGAGTGCCAGATTTATGCATCCCGTGAGTCGGATGGATTCATACAGTTCAGAGGAGATAACGTTATTCCTTTTCAAGTTGTACATGCATTTCCTTTCTTTTTTGCTGTATTGTTCTGAGGTATTTCGGCGAATTTTGTTTTGTCCTCTATGATCTCATTCGTTTTCATAATGTAATCTGATTTATCCAAGATCACAATACCATTTCTTTGTCAAGTTTCACAATGATAATTATTTCTAAGGAGTTAACTAGATTTTCATACATACAAATCAGTTTAATCTTTAACGTGAGTGTGGTTCAGGCATCTGGGAGACGTTTATGTTGGTTGTAGAAAAGTAGCTCGAATTCGTCTGACTGTCTTTTAATTTCAGCAAGTGTGGCAAACTGCTATATTTTAAACTTTTACTGAGTGGCTTGTTTTTTTCTTTGGTGTGCACTCGCGATGACGAGTATTTAAAGGTATTGGGCAGATAGTATTTTTCCTGATCAAATCCAAGTCGCTTCAATTTCTTATCTCTATTGGTGGTTTGTTTCCTCACCTTATCTATCGTCTGTTTTATGGCATATCTTTGAAGGTGTCCTTCATTCCAACATAAGGTTATCCGTAACCGACTTTCTGTCCTCGCTGCGTCGTTCTTCGTCACAGTTATCAGTCGTGTTTTAGTTTTGAATTCTGAGTTGATAAATTTCTCTTTGGTACCTTCGATCCGTATTCTTGAGTCTGAATGTGAGGTGGTTGCTTTTTCATGTGGTTGCTTTTTAGTTGCCAGGCTTCAACTTTACCCACCTCTGACAATTTTTCGAATTGTAGTCATTGGAGTTAATGGGGATGTTAACACGTTTTCTGATGGAGCCATAATTATATTCATCGAACAGTTGTTCTCATTAAAGAAAACTCCAAAACGAGTTAAGGCTCCGAATTCATGTTTAAGTACCTCGTGTCGGAAAGTCCCGGTTGATCTTTATTGATTTCTGGTCCTGGATGTATCTCAAAGTATAGGATGATCGGATACCGTCGCGATCCTTTTTTAAATCCCGTTGAGATTGACTGACGAATTTCGCATTTCCTTGTGAACGCGGGACATCCCTTTCGTGACCATACCGAATAAAAACCATACCGAAAGAGAAATCGACAGACCTTAAGGCCGGTTCCTGCCACGAACATTTTTATGTTATCTCGAAGGATTCAGAGTTGAATTAGCCTGACGCCTGGAGCCGAGCAAACTCTTCGAACGTCAACATAAACCACCTGTTAAGCCATGTAATCGTTCTTTATATCAGATAATAGGGACCAATGTCACCATTCCCTGAGGACAAATACCACCACTATAGGTAGACTGAAACATGGAATAAGTGTTCGTCCTTAGAATATTACAACGGTACGCAAGAGCATATTCACCACAGTAACCCTATGGCTGAGGTTCTGACATATGATGGTACATCCAGCATTTTAGTGTGTTGTCTTCTCTCCAGACCATGGAAATGGTCTTCTAAATTATCTTTATGGAAGAGGTAGTTATATAGAGCATATCCCTCTGGGTACAATTTGCACATCCCTGTTGACAGTCCTAGGTCTTTTCCCATCATAATAGCCGACATTATCGAATTACAACCATCTAAAAGCACATTTCTTCGCATTCACCGAATGAAATATTGTTCGCATATTCGCTATTTAGTCGACGGCATGAATAAAACGGACCCACTTCACTGGATTTAACGAAGTCGTCTATGGAATGAACTGACTCTTAATTTTTAGTAACTATCCTTCTCTGGATGGTAGTATTCTATGACGTCCTAAATATGGCACATCATGAAAGCCTGAAACGAAGAAACTGATGTCCGTGATTGAGTATTATCACTCACATGAGCTTAAGGATTCTTCCGCAACGAGTCTCTCGGGGAAGTAGGAAGGCCATATTTTAACAAGGTGTCTTGTCCTGGTGAGAAGAGCCTCCCGCTACATGACACTCATTTTTTCACCACTTCATCGGGACAATTTAAATTTACTTATGATCCTCTGCTCTGGGGTTATGCAAATACATGTAGGTTCCAAATAGCCTCAATATAATAAACTATAAAGTCACGGAGTACCAGCTCTCAGTATTTTGTCGTTCCGGAGATGGTGCAGAAAGAATTGGTAGGGGGACCATAATGACCCCAGGCCTGGTACTGTTAAACGCAACATAAAGAGAGGTAGAAATCGATGACGACGTACTGACAGATTTGAATGCTATCGGATAGGCATCAATGAACAAACTATTCTGTCTCCAAAATGCATTTTAAATGTGTTTTTTATCTTATTGTGTTTCACCGGCATGCTTTAATTGGGACTTCTCCTACATGTATGTGAACGATGCATAGTATGTCCATACTGGTACCATACGGCGTCCCTAGCCCGAGTTAATCGAATCGGACACAAACAATATTCGTCCATCATTGAACAATATTCACAATAGTGAAATTTTATCCTTCCCTGTCCAGTTTTCCATTGATCTTTGAAGGTAATAATCGAGATACATGTATAAGTATACACCATCTACAGATTATTGTGGAATATTGCTAAATAGCCATCAATGGTTTCATTTCCATCTATTCAATGGTAAATATTTAGAGGATATCACATGTTTCTTGACGATTACCATAAATATTTCATCGAGTGGGGTGAGAAAATTGGTATTTGAAAATGCTAATTTTCTCACCCCACGAGATGAAATATTTATGATATTCGTCAAGAAACAGTTAATTTTCTTTTTTATTATATACTTCTGTTGTACTACTTGATTCGGGATGTTTGGAACCATTACAATAATTCAGATTTTGTAGGGCTGTTAGACTGAAGGTACACTGAAACATTGTCCCCAAGATAAACGATTTCCATACCGACCAGTCCAGTCAGCCTCCCCCTCCCTCTTCCCTTCGGTAGAAAAGCACGGTCGTTCGTGGGTCGAGTCGTGCTTGTCTCGCTGTCTACACTCCGGCAGGACTGACGCGCTGGATCTCTTTGACCTCCCTGGTTGAACACGGTGTTTGTCTTTGCACAAAATTTTCTCATTTTCAAATAGCAAAATCGAATGGTTACGATGAGAAGAAGCCAGATCATTTAGATTTACCGGTTGTGGTTGGTGTTGTGCGGAGCTTTGACGGTGGTGTAGGCCTACGGAGTTATCCTCAGGATTTTGTCCGATTCTGAATGAATAGTCACTGACTCGTTAAATTAAGTTGTTTTTTGACGTTTTCACATCAACTTCGGTGAGACACATTAATGATATCGCCTCAATTTCGAGCCTTCGACAGGTGAATGCGTTTTATTTTCAGGGCTAGTTCGTGTTGCACTCTGCACTGCTCTGACTAGTCACTGTCGCTGTGTGCCGTGCGTGTGTAGGTGCACGTGTACTTGACCAGCGGCCGCATTGTCGTAATTCCGAGTATTTCTTATTCATTTTATGCCGATTTGTGTTTTACTTCCTGTCATGATTTGGTCATCATGTGGCATAATAAAACAGGGCTATTCCACCAAGCGCGTAAACTCAAAGTTTCTCAAATTTGGTGATACATATCGCATGCTGATAGCAAAATACGAACGTAGCGTGCAAGATCTATGGCGTTACGTTTTCGTAACTTGTTCCTAATTCCGCTTAACCCGGGGCTAGGGGCCGTATGAACTCATGTACTTCAAGATCCTCATGGTGCTCATATGAACAGTCACAATCAAAGCGTGACTCAGATACACCATTCTCTATATGACGACTTTACAACGGTTATTATGGATTAAGAATACTGATCAGCGATACGGATTTTATATTTTGGGAACATCATGATGTCGACAAGACATCATTGAAAACTGTTGACCGCTTCTCTCTTGCAGGAAACTAGCCTATGTTTATGTACACCATGATTGTCTTTTTGGATTTGATGCTAATACTGTTAAATGGAATATGGAATAGGTCTTTGGATTATGGCCGCCGATATTCATTAATGGACGACGGCTGAATTACGAATGACGGACTAGACGCTTGTAATAATAATATACTCCTTCTGAAATACTTAGCTTATTTTTCTTCGGTGCATAACTATGATGCCCGAGAGGGGCCATCGACCATCGCCCTTGAAACATTTTGGGCGATATTGCGATATTACAATATTGCGATACGATAACGCGATATTGCGATGGGATAACGCGATATTGCGATGCGATAAAGCGAAAACGCGATAGTGCGATAACGCGATATTGCGATGCGATAACGCGATATTGCGATGCGATAACGCCAAAACGCCATATTGCGATGTTGCGATATTGCGATGCAATAATGCGATGCGATAACGCGATATTGCGATGTGATAACGCGATATTGCGATATTGGGAAATATCGCGTTATAATTCCGCGATAATGTGCGATATTGTGCGATATTGCGATATTGCGATATATCGCATTATCTTCCTGCGATATTGTGCGATATTGCGATATATCGCGTTATTTTTCCGCGAAATTGTGCGATATTGCGATATATCGCGTTATTTTTCCGCGATATTGTGCGATATTGCGATACTGCGAAATATCGCGTTATGATTACGCGATAATGTGCGATATTGCGATACTGCGATATATCGCGTTATTTTCCGCGATATTGGGCGATATTGTGCGATATTGCGATATTGCGAAATATCGCGCTACAATTACGCGGTAATGTGCGATATTGCGATATATCGCGTTATTTTCCCGCGAAAATGTGCGATATTGCGATATTACGAAATATCGCGTTATAATTACGCGATATTGTGCGATATTGCGATGTATCGCATTATTTTTCGGCGATATTGTGCGATATTGTGTGATATTGCGATATTGCGAAATGTCGCGTTATAATTACGCGATAATGTGCGATATTGCGATATATCGCGTTATTTTTCGGCGATATTGTGCGATATTGCGATATTGCGAAATATCGCGTTATAACTACGCGATATTGTGCGATATTGTGCGATTTTGCGATATTGCGAAATATCGCGTTATAATTACGCGATACTGTGCGATATTGTGCGATATTGCGATATATCGCGATATTGCGAAATATCGCGTTATAATTACGCGATAATGTGCGATATTTTGCGATATTGCGCGTTATTTTCTCGCGAAAATGTGCGATATTGCGATATTGCGAAATATCGCATTATAATTGCGAGAGCGGACAGCCATGAAGACAACTCTGTTGGCCCAATTCCTGGTTATTTCGTTTGATTCGAACATTTCGAAACATGTACGAATTTTCCTCCAGTTACTCCAATGTTAAAATCTCCGGCCATGTCCATGGACGTCACGTACGGGTCAAAGGTCACACCCCTTGAAATGCATGTTTGGGGTAAGAGTAATGGGGTGGTCATTGTGGGAAAAGGGCATTTGAATGAACGTTTGGGGTCGAGATGACCCAATATTGGTCTGAATGAGTCGTGCGGGGTATCCACGTGAAGAGCTTCTCGGGGCCGATCATGTCATGGGTAGGTGCATGTACAACTAGGATTTGTCTTGAAATATAGATAGTCCGGAAACACGGACTATGGCAGGCCAAGTGTGGCAATATTCAATAATATATTTTTTCATTCAATCCAACATATATTCATTCAATTCTGATTAAATGTATATTCAATAATAACAAATACATGCAAAGATTTCATTCATGTCCTTTTGAAATCTACATTTATATGCAAATAACTTAAAATTTGTTCATTCGAAACCGTTTTGATTCGATAATTTTTGTTATGCGATGTTTTTTTATTCTTATTCGAAGGAGATGTAAAATATATGTGCAATAATTGCATTGTGGGTAATTCCTAACCCCGCCTATTTGGATATGTAACGAGGTTTTTCATTGGCTATTGAGAAATCGATGGCGAAAATGGCAGCATCTTTGAGAGATGTGTCGGTTTGCCTTCACTGTCTCTTTGGTCAGTTTCCCTACATCCAATGCGTTTGTTTGTGATTTGACACTAAGAATGGAGACGGACAAACAATATCAAAGACGACCTCGACAGCCAAAGACGAGATTTATCCTTGTGGATTGAGGCAAACTGACTGTCAATTATGCCGCCATTTTCGCCGTCGATTTCCCAATAGCCAATGGAAAACCTCGTTACATATTCAAAATAGGCGGGGTTAGGTATTACCCACAATGCACATATATTTTACAACTGCTTCGAATACAAATGAACAAATACATCGCATAAAACAAATTATCGAATCAAATAAAGAAAATGTAACTGAAAGAAAAAGGTTTCCAGTACACAAATTTCAAGTTATTGCATATAAATATAGATTCCAACAGGACATGTATGAAATCTTTCATATATTTGTTATTATTGAATATAAATCTAATCAGAATTGAATGAATATAAGTTGGATTGAATTGAAAAATATATAATTAAATATTGCAACACTTGGCCTGCCATAACGGACTCCTATCAAGCAGGTCTAGATGGGCTTGTATCGGTTCTCAGCGGATCGCTGGCCTGCCAAGCGATGTTAGGTGAGAGAGTGTTCGCATGTATAAATTGTCACAGGAAAAAAAACGGAAAGCGGACTTTACACCTGGTCAGTCGTAGTAATGGGAATTTTGTTGTTGAGATTGTGTAATCTCTCAATTTCCGGACAGGATAACTTGCAACAGGCGTACATAAAAATGCGCCCCTGCATCAGAAAAACAGCAATGGCGATCTATGAACAGCATAGCCTGCCACCGTTTGAAATGAAAGGCGACCCCACATGAAGACCAAGCGTCACTCGGAAGAAGATATGGGGCTATCACGCACCGAGGCCCTGCAAAATGCGATCAAAATGCACAAACAGCTGTTTCATGACATGTTGCCGTTACCGTATCCTGGCCTACCAGACGACGATTAGAGCAAACGGATCAGAGCAAACATGACCGAATTTTCTGAAATGCCAGCTTCTGATTGGACAAGAGCAGCCGAGAATTCATCTAACGGGCAAGAACAGATATGACAGATGCCGCGCCAAATGGCGGCTTCTGATTGGACAAGAGCATACTTGAACTGTAAACATATCCAACGCGACTCTCCCAGCTTGGATATGATGTAACATTGTGGAGAATAAACTGTATGAAAACTTGTGAACGAGTTGATATTTCTTTCTTTCGTCTGTCTGCTAGGGCGTTGTGATAGGCGTTAAGGCGTTAGGGTTCACTCCAGGGATTCTTCCATTCGGCATTCTTCAATCGAACTCCTGGTCTTTCCACCTGACTCCGAACGCTTCAGATGCAACTACAACTGCAGGTAGTCAAAATTAAGCATCTGGGGTTATGACACTACTCCACTCCGTAATGGAGTCTGCGTTGGGATAATGCATAGACCGCACTATTATGCCTTTAAGGGTGCACTCCAGAGATTTTTCTATTGGGCAAGGAATAGACCATGGGTTCGATTTTCGGCCGCCAATTACCGTGAAATCTTCAACCCACATCACTTATATCTATATATTTTCTGAAAGAGCATGATTAAACTATTATTTCAAGATACAGCACTGATATGTTTTAGAAAAATGAATTTCGAACGTTCCCCTCCAAGCTTGCTTCATTTTTTCTAGAAAACCCCTTAAAATATCGAAAAATAGTCAAATTCGGTTCAATTTCCAGAAAAATCTGTAAGAGCGATTTCAATTAAAAAAACTTGTTCTCATGTTCCTAGCTCCGATACCATCTTAAAAAGGCGAAAAAAAGTGGGAGTCAACCTGCTCGTTTTTTGTCAGATTTTCTCTCCATAAATGAATCCTGATTTGTATGTACACCCAAGGGGCATAACTGAGGCAGAACAAAATTTACTCACCGTGTAGACGAAGCCAGCCATCGATATGTATATCCTCGTTTGCAGCGTAGATAATGCTGAACAGGATGGAATTATAAATATGAGCTATTAAGAAGGCAAGAAGTATTATGATGTAGCAGAACACAGACAGTCTATCTGTCTGAAATTAGACCGGGACCATTGCTACGAAACTGGGGAGGGCCAACTTAAGATATGCGTTAAGGCGTTGTGTGGGATTCTCCCTCTCTCGCTGCAGGTATTGCTATGCATATAACCTTGAGGTGTTTGGGGCATAGTCAGCACCACTGAAACTCCACTTTCTCTACTACTCCTCAGTGCGCATGCATATATCACTTCCAGTCTGGCTCTATCGGATAAGAGCTTCAATATGATACCACTCATGTTTAGATACAACTTGAGGCTAATGGTTTACAAACGACTTTATATGACCACTCACTCACTCAACTCCATTCCTCCTCCTTCTTCACTTCTCCCCCTCCTCCTCCTCCTCACTCACACTCACTCACTCATTCACTCAGCCTCATCGGTATATCTCGACCCCAAAACGTGCATACCATGCTCTTTTCCCACTATTCTCTGTCTGTGCATGCTCGTCATAGCCTTTCTTTCACCACTCACCCATCCAGTCGGATGCTCCCTCACGAGTGTTTCACTATGCCACCTCACACGGCCCATTCCGAACAGGATGCGGCCTTTTCCGGCCTTTACTCGTCCTGACTGCGGCCCAGGCTGCAGCCAAATAGACACGAATTTACGGTTTTAATACTACCAGGGCTTCTTAGGGCCTATGGCTTTTTTATTTAGTTAATCAGGTGATAGTGGGTGGGGGAAATCGAGTGAGTAAAGAATAGTTTATCTCCTCGCTCAATCAACCTAATTAAGAACAATAACGAGTCGCTGTGCTGAAAGACATCTCCATCCATCAACGGTACATAACGGTGGGTATTTAAATAAATATAGCACGATGGTACGATGACACGAAGGTACGATGGTACGATGATACGATGGTACGATGGTACGATGATACGATGGTACGACGATACGATGGTACGATGGCACGATGGTACGATGGTATGATGATACCATGATACGATGGTACGATGATACGAAGATAGGATGGTACGATGGCACGATGGTAAGATGATACGATGACACGATGGTACGATGATACGATGGTACGACGTTACGATGGCACGATGGCACGATGGCAGTATGGTACGATGGTACGGTGATACGATGATACGATGGCACGATGATACGATGATACGATGGTACGATGGTACGTGGTACGATGATACGATGGCACGATGGTACGATGATACGATGGCACGATGGTACGATGATACGATGGTACGATGAAAACAATTAAAGATCAATCAATATAATTTATTCGCGCACGACTTTTGTTTGATCAAGTAACTGGAGGGAAATTCGTACCTATTTCAAAATGTTCGAATCAGGGGAGATAACCAGGAATTGGGCCAACAGAGTTGGCTTCTAGGCTATACGCTCTCGCATCGCGCAATTATAACGCGATATTTCGCAATATCGCACATTATGGCGGGAAAACAACGCGATATATCGCAATATCGCAATATCGTACAATATCGCACAATATCGCGGGAAAATAACGCGATATCGCACAATATCGCGAGAAAATAACGCGATATATCGCAATATCGCACAATATCGCACATTATCGCGGAAAAATAACGCGATATATCGCACAATATCGCGGGAAAATAACGCATATATCGCAATATCGCACATTATCGCGTAATTATAACGCGATATTTCGCAATATCGCAATATCGCACAATATCGCGGAAAAATAACGCGATATATCGCAATATCGCACAATATCGCACAATATCGCGGGAAAATAACGCGATATATCGCAATATCGCACAATATCGCGGAAAAATAACGCGATATATCGCAATATCGCATATTATCGCGGAATTATAACGCGATATTTCGCAATATCGTAATATCGCAATATCGCGTTTTCGCGTTTTCGCATCGCAATATCGCGTTATAACATCGCAATATCGCGTTATCGCATCGCAATATCGCGTTATCGCAATATCGCAATATCGCGTTATCGCAATATCGCAATATCGCGTTATCGCATCGCAATATCGCAATATCGCCCCAAAGTTTCAAGGGCGATGGTCGATGACCCCTTTCGGCCATCATACATAACCCTGGTGCAGTTTCGGTCAGTTTCCCTATCACTGTGATCACGGTGACGTATCTGCGCGCTAATATATCGCAATATCGCACATTATCGCGTAATTATAACGCGATATTTCGCAATATCGCAATATCGCACAATATCGCGGAAAAATAACGCGATATATCGCAATATCGCACAATATCGCACAATATCGCGGGAAAATAACGCGATATATCGCAATATCGCACAATATCGCGGAAAAATAACGCGATATATCGCAATATCGCATATTATCGCGGAATTATAACGCGATATTTCGCAATATCGTAATTTCGCAATATCGCGTTTTCGCGTTTTCGCATCGCAATATCGCGTTATAACATCGCAATATCGCGTTATCGCATCGCAATATCGCGTTATCGCAATATCGCAATATCGCGTTATCGCAATATCGCAATATCGCGTTATCGCATCGCAATATCGCCCCAAAGTTTCAAGGGCGATGGTCGATGACCCCTTTCGGCCATCATACATAACCCTGGTGCAGTTTCGGTCAGTTTCCCTATCACTGTGATCACGGTGACGTATCTGCGCGCTAATATCTTCACTGCTTGTGACCTCGTTTTTCGTATCATCACAATGTTGATATATTTGATGTCATCACTGCAGTGACAATATCGCTTTTATTCAATTGATAATTTTCACTATCTCATCACCAAGTATATAATAAAAATATTTATCCATGATGGTTTTGTTTAGAAAGATATTTCCAAAAACATGCCATTATTGTGCTCAACAGGTTTCGCACAATGCATAATGCTTTAAGAACATTTCTTTCCCCGTTGTACGAAACGGAAGAAAGAAATACACTGTTCTTACACAGATATACTTCGTTTAGAAGAAAGTGTTCTATTCGCTTATCCAATTTGGCTGTACGGTAGTTAAGGGGTTTGGCTAAGCTTTCTTGTCTGACCGTTCCATTGAGTAGCTCAACACGATCAGGGGTACGTTATATGGATTTACTACGAATTTATCAAAAATTACAGACGACTCGTGCAGTTTGTCGGGTCAAAAGTCAACCAGGCTGATATCAAAGTAGCCTCGAATCAATTTCTTAAATGTATTTGGTAAAGAACCGGACATTCAGATTGGAAATAATTTGACAAAAGAAACTATATAAAACAAATGTGTTCTTCACTGCGACATCAAATTTATTAACTATCTGTCATGGGGCGACACATTTCTCAGCTTTGAAACTTCCATTGAAATTTACTCCCCAAAAAGCATCAACGATTTGAAATTCCATCCTGTTATTACATGTACGTCAATATAACAAGCGCCAACATTTCTATTTTTTCCCCAAATATGGGCATATTCGGAAAGGTCATGAGGTCACGAAGGCTGTTCGGAAAGTCTATTAATAAACGACTGATCTTAGTCCTGATGAATTCGTCTTCTGTCATGGATCGGCCTTGTCAGACGAACCATAACTATGGATGATGGCGTTTGGTTGTCTTTTATCCATTGTGCACGTTCCATAAAGTCCTTGGTCACTGTCTTATCACCACGTAAGTCCTTGAGAGTACTTGCGCTGGGTTGTAAATATGCGACTTGGTGGATAACTGAATAGGTCTCACTGGAGTGCCAACTTTATGTACGTTGGGTAATTACATAAATGCTGTTCTGCATCCCGTGGTTTCTATGGATTCATACAGTTCCAATTTACAACGCATATAAGGGAAGTGGGAAGAGGTGCCGACATACTGACAGAGCCACATAACTTCACAGTATAGTCTTCTGGTTAACCTATTCCAAAACACATACCAAGAATCTAACGATTCGTGATATGTGTTGTATCTCAGGTACGCTTTTATTGTACCTGTATGTGGCAACTTGGATGACATGACCACACGACAAAATACTAACCAGAAGTGGAATATTGGTACTATTAACACTAGTCAAACAAACGAATACCAGTATTTAGGAGTTGTGTTTTACAGAACGGGACACTTTCGGCAAAATATGGAACATTTGAGTCGGAAAGCATCACGTGCTTCGTATTCGTTGATTAATAATTTAACTGATAAACACGCACCCATAAAAACAGGATGCCATTTATACCAAACACTAGTTAAACCTGTATTATTGTACGCCTCTGAGGTCTGGGGGGGTTGACGCCCTGCAGTACAAAAACATTGACACCATATCATTTGAGAAAGTTCAAAACAGATTTCATAAGAGGTTGCTTCATGTCAACAGAGGAACACACAATTGGGATGTTGGAGCTGACCTGGGCCTAACCCCTCTCTTTTACGATGTCGCTCTGAGGTCCATGAAATACCTTAACTACATTGGGCAATATCACGACAGACTGACTTTCCATGCCTTCCAGGAACAAATGCTACTAGCTGATAAGAACACTGGCTGGCTGTACAAAGTGAAACATTTCCTAAGCGGTAAATTAAATATAACCGACATAGATAACATTCATTATTCCCCACTTAAAACATCATTAGATACATATGTGAATTCATGTTTTGATCTATCGCTCCGTGACCATACACAATCAAATGGATGCAGGAGTAAGTTGAGAACTTGCAGATTGTTCAAATCCAATATTGAGTTTGAACCCTACCTATCATTGTGTAGACAATCTCCAGCTCGACAGTTCTTCTCAAAATTACGTCTCAGCGACCACAGACTAGCAATTGAGACCGGAAGGCATGCTAGACCTATTACTCCTGTCGAACAACGGCTATGTAATACATGTAATATTGTTGAAAATGAAATGCATTTTGTAATGTCCTGCAAAAAATTTGCAGATAGTCGATATGTACTATTTCAGTATGTGGTAAGAGAATATCCGGCTTTCATTAAATTAACTACTGCTGATCAAATTATTTTCATAATGCCATGCCGTGATAGTCCAACAATAATTAATACAGTGTGTTCAACACTCCTGAAATGATACAGAAATGGTAGCTAATGACTGTTCTCTACCAAAGCTATATTCACGTTCACATGTATATAGATAACATATGCTTCTGTTTTGTTTTTCAGTATTTTACTGTTCTACTGATTTTATTTACTCTTGTACTCATATCTGGTGTTCGTACAATAAAATCTTGAATCTTGAATCTTGACCCCTTGCACCGGCATAAGCGGTATTAGATACAAATCTAGATAGCTATGATGGAAATGCCCTGACACCTCGTATATTGGTAATTGGTGAGCTATGTCGCTGTGACAACTCGTACACTGTTGATTGGTGAGCTGTATCGTTGTCAGATGAAAATGACGGCATTTAACACAAAAGACTAGTCTGCAAGACTCGATGTCAACCCAGCATCAACTTCCCACAATGCCAACATATATCAAAGACCAAAAGGTTTGTAAGGACCCAAGAAGACATAACGTTAGAGGACAGGAAATTGTATAGGAAATTTTGCAGTTTATTTTCCCATTTTTGTTGTGTTGTTTTGTGGTATTTCGGTGAATTTTGTTTTGTCTTCTATGATCTCATTCGTTTTCAAAGTGTAATCTGATTTATGCCAACACCATTTCTTTGTCAGGCTTCGCAATAATAAAGTTTTTATTTCTGTTGAGATTTCTTGGAACTTTGCGTTCTCTGCCATTAAAGTTCCATTCCGATCTCTTGGTCCAGGAAAAGGAGCTGACCAGATTTTCATACAAACAGAAATCAGTTGAATCTTTACTTTAAGTGTGGTTCAGGCATCAGGGATACGTTTCTGTTGATTATAGAAAAGTAGTTCGAATTCTGTCTGAATGTCTTTTAATGTCAGGAAGTGGGTAAAAATGCTGTATTTCAAACCTTTACTGAATAGCCTGGTTTAATTCTTCTTTGGTGTGCAGTCTCATGATGAAAAGTATCTATAGGCATTGGGCAGGTAGTAGTTTTCCTCGTCAACTCCCAGTTGTTTCAATTTCTTATTTATGTTTCTTGGTGGTTTGTTTTCTCAACTTATCTATCGTCTGTACTATGATTCTTTCGTAGTAGGTGTCTTTCCTTCCAAGATGAGGTATTCTGTAGCCGACTCTCTGTCCTCACTGTGTCCTTCTTCGTCACAGTTATCAGTCGTGTTTTGGTTTTCAATGCAGAGCTGATATATTTCTCTTTGGTACCTTCGATCCATGTTCTAGAGTCTGAATGTAAGGCACAGAAAGAAGTTTACGGTGAAGTAATGTGGATGCTTTTTAATCGCCAGACGTCAAGTTTTCCCACATCTCACAAATCTTTCCAATTGTGATCGTATGAGTAAAAGGGGATGTTAACACATTTTCTGATGAAAACAAAATTATATTCAGCGAGAAGTTGCCTTCGTTATAGACAAACCCAAAATGAGTTTGGGCTCCGAAACCATGTTTAAGTATCTCGTGTCGGATAGTCCCGGTTGAAATTCATTGATATCTGGTCCTGGATGTACCTCGAAGTGTAGAACGGGCAGATATCGTTTCGATCTTCTCGAATTTCATTTTCCCCTCGAACGCGGGACATTTCTTTCGTGATCATACCGAAAGAAAATCATACCGAAACAGAAAACCGACGGACCCTCGCGCCGGTTTCCGCAAAGAACATTTTTGGTTTGTCTCGAAGGCATCAGAGTTAATTTAACCTGACACATGGAGTTTCCGAAACCCCATTTTCTGCCGAGCAAAGTTTTCGTGAGTCAACATACACCACCTGTTAAGTCGTGAAATCGTTCTTTGTATCAGATAATAGGGATCAATGTCACCATTCCCAAGGGACAAATGCCACCACTATAGGTAGACGGAAACATAGAATAAAAGTGTTTGTCCTTAGAATATCACAACGGCACACAAGAGCACATTCACCACAGTAACCCCATGACTGAAAGCCTGATATATGATGGTATACCCGGTATTTTATTGTGTTGCTTCATCTCCAGATCATGAAAATGGTTTTCTAAATTATGTTTGAATTATGGATGAGGTAGTTATATAGAGAATATCCCAGTGGGTACAATTTTCACTCCCCTGATGACAGACCTATATTTGTTCTCACCAAAGTAGCCGACATTATCGAAAGATAACCACCTCCAAGCAAATTGCTTCGAATTCATCGAATGACATATGTTTGGCATATTCCCTATATAGTCGACGGCGTGAAAGCAGATCCACCTCACTGGATTTTACGAAGCCGTCTTTGGAATGAGTTGACTCTTTACAGTTTTTAATAATTTTTAATAACTATCCGTTTCTGAATGGCAGTATTCTAGTATTCGTGATGGGTATTAACATCCACACGAGCTAAATGCTTCTTCCACAACGGAGGGATTTGGCTTAATGTCACGCTCAAGGTTGTTTCACTCATATGGTGACAATCAGTTTGGTTGGTGGAGGAAACCGGAGTATCCGGAG
Organism: Hanleya hanleyi; assembly: GCA_036873755.1. NCBI lineage: Eukaryota > Metazoa > Mollusca > Polyplacophora > Lepidopleurida > Hanleyidae > Hanleya > Hanleya hanleyi. Next base: position 38,104 of record JAVTVY010026731.1, on the reverse strand, counting down.
AGAACCACCGCCCGTCGGCAAGTAACTTTCGCAACGATTCACTCGGAGAAGTATAGCAAGGCCATATTTTGTTACAAGTTTAACGAGGTGTCTTGTCTTGGTGAGAAAGACTTCTTGCGACACACGACTCTCATTTTGTTCACCACTTTATCGATACAATTAGCCTGGCCGATTTGGGATCTGTCCAGGCCTGGCGGGGCCATTTCGCCTCAATGTTTCTTTTAATCAGTTTGAGCTATGGGCGATACTTTACCATAATATACTCTAGGGTAATTCAGTTAGGGTCACAAACCACTCAATATTCGCCTTACTTAATATGTATTAAATAGGCCGAGCACATCTTGAGAAAACTATACTCCCTGATATTCGCCGCCACAAATGACCCCCCGCACCAGGTAGCCTGGTCTTTTCGCTCAAACATATGGAAAATTCAGCATACATTCCCCACCATTGTGTCGAGATAAGACCGCCAGAAATAGGGTCATCCAGCCAGACATCATTACGGCAAATTTCGGAGGTGCCAATCAAACTGGCCCAGATTTGTTTCCGATTAAAATTTGAAAAGGTGGTTTTGATATATCTGAGAGTCAAATATTATAGAAACATTTTAAAATACGTCACAGACCATTTCTGGCCCAGTCCGGTATAATGGCCAATCAATGTTCGCCGGAAGTTAAGTCCTGATAATTATCTTACACCCAAAAACTTCAATGGGGGATTGTGACCTACAAATAAGTAAATCTGTTCAGATTCCAATAAACTTTGTGTGGCCGAACCAATAACAAACAATCATTTACATATGCAAATATAAAGGTCTTGCTTCGAATATTCGCAAAGTTATCGATTGTCACATTAAAGTGATATTTCCCTTAATATAGGGACCCTTGAGTAGTCAAACACTTATTGAAATATTTCACCCCAAAAGATTATTCAATAATTTATTTTCCGGATTTTTAATTTGTACAAATCCAGTCCGTACACACATGAATTAACGATTATTAACACAAAACCGACCCCTCCCATTGAAAAGGGAAAATATGAGCAAAATTTCACCGCTAATTTGTATCATATCTCCAGTTAGAATCCGATGAATGCCCTTTCATGCAGTTATTTGACAAACCAGCCCAGTGTTACTTTGCAATGATTAAAGTTTGTGAATATATTGACCTAATTTAAAATAAACGTTTCCACAGCACAGAATATATCGAAGAATGGCTTGAAAATAACTGTACTGACACAATAACTGAATTCCTTTATAGTAGTGAGGCAATATTAAATTTGGGCTATAAACTAAGAAATACCAGCTCGGGCGCCCGCAATAGACTAAAATGTATACGTTTCGGCTTGATAACATTCTATCCGACCTGGACAAGCAAAATATTGGCTGAAAATAGGCATTTATATTCGATTTTGTGCCTATCTGGAGGAAAAAAGCACTTAAGGATGTCCGCTGCTGGTAAATCAAAGTAATTAACTTTTTGAATAATGTGTGTTGTTGCATTCATAATTGTGTAATATGAGGAAAAACAAAGAAAAAAATATAGGTTAGTGTGCATTTTTTAGCTGTAGACAACGTTAAGTGGACCGCCCTATGCTCAATTTGATAACCTAGAAAGCATAGGGAATAGCCCTAGTTTTGAAGCATATTCATGAAAAATTCATATAAATAGTATTTAACTTTTTCTTATATTCTAACTGTTTGCAGATAATCACAATGTCTATCAAAATTTAGCAAATTGGATGGATGTTGCTGTGCAAAATTCTCGGCTGGAAGGCTTTTAAAGGAAATCCCCATCTCTTAACCTAGGGAAGGGAGATAACCCAATAGAAAAACAGGCAAAATGGCTGCCAAAGTCAAAAACCACCAGCGGACATCCTTAAACATGTGACAATGGAGAAAGCACGCATTCTACAAATTACCCAGAATGTCCCGATTGCGTAGATTTACCATATATCACTGAAACTTTCGTTCAAAAGGAAATAAAATCTATGTCTGATTCTAAAGCATCTGGAATCGATGGTATATGTGTCCGTCTACTGACACTTTGATGTCCAGTCAAGACTCCAAAAATGAAACTTGTTGCTTCCTCGCTTACGTTCAGCATTAAGAAGCTGGAACAAGGATTGGTTCGCTCGGTGTCAGTATAATGTGACTGAGAGAGAGAGAGAGAATTAGGGTTTAACGTCGCATTCAGCAATATTAATGTGACTGAGTGGGTTGTCATGTCTGCCTACGGCATGATATTTCAGTGGGACAGCACTATAAAATGGCAGCATTAGATATTCTCTGTTACAAGTAGGTAACCCCGCCACCCGCTCTCCTCTCTGTAACTGAAAAACTGTTGAAAGCGACGTTAAACCCTATTCACTACCCATTCATGTCCATGCAGTCATTTTGCCATGCTCAACATATGTTTATAACATGTCTCTGAGAACTAGAGTTGTTCCAGCTAGGTGACTGTAAAACCGCTGAGGTGTTTCCATTATATAAGTCATGGTCTAAAACTGAGTTAAACAATTGTAGTAGAATTAGGTGCGCCCCGCCTAGCGACACCTAGCACGAAATAGGCCTAAAATATCCCCCATTAAAATCTTCCCTCCATTCCAACCCGAATTATATATAGTATGTCTCGTTCGTTCTAAATCTCAACCCAGTCTGACGATCTCAGAGCATGCAACGGGGCATGCCAGTTCAAGCTCCTGCCCAAAACCGGTTTGGAGCAATCTCCTGGCATGTACGATTTATTTCGAGGTAACAGGGCTAGCAGTTTGGATCGTAAAGCTATCCCTGCAACACCCCTCCCCGTTTTCTTTTTGGCGAGCGTCTTACTTCGCCTAGCTAGAACCCTTCCTGTCGCAAGCAACCGCTGTTCTAGCGCTGACAATGATTACTAAAACGCGAGACAAAGACGTGAATTCTCCATGTTATATCACATGTGTCAAAATCCGTAACATGCAGTGTACAAAAGTACACTGCTCTCTAAAAATACCCAACTTCAATAAAATGGTAACCATCCCACTAGTCCAGTCTCATTACCAGACTGTCTATAATCGCACCCAAATCCACTAAAAATCTCGTTCAAATGGTCAGTCTCATGGGACCGATCACTTTATTTCTCAAAAATATAATCGGCGGGCCAGCCTACCAGCTTTACGGCCCAAATAAATACAATCGGCCGCATGGGACTGCTCACTTTAATTCTTAAAAATATACTCTGCAGGCCAGCCTACCAGCTACATGGCCGCAATAAATACGAGAACATTATCCAAACCAGGACTGGTATCTAGACTATAAATTGGCAGACCAGCCTACCAGCTATATGGCCGCAATAAGCAGCAGTCCGTCATAAAATCCACTACTGTAACAAGCCTCTAAACTACTGGCTGTCCAGACTATATATTGAACTCCCCATTCTCCTTCCCCTAATAATTTCAAGGCTCGCCTTCGTCAGCAGCCAACAATTTCGAGTGGAAGGGCCCTTCCAGGGCGTACGCACAAAGAGTCAGAAACGTGTGCGCGCACTACACGCCACTGATCCCAATGTACATACGCTCTCGCAAATGGCTACCCACCAGAGTGAATGTTTGCAGAGGAAACGCATAACCATAATTGCTACACCTCCACAGATATCAAGCTCACACTCACAAACTCGTTGAGCTCATAACTAAAACAGGGTTGAGACTATAATCGAACAATGACGTATATATTCAGCTATCCTGCCCCAATAAATTATAACGGGTACTACAAGATATCGGATAGACAACTCTCATCAGGGCTTCATGACGAAGGCATGGGATGAAGAGGGACTAGTCTACCTCAACCCCAGGTCTTCGGCATGGCTACCCGCACTACACATATTCTCATACTGTATCTTCTCCATGTCACTCCATATATTAACTTCACCACATAAACTTCCATGAACGTGCCACATAGCATAATACACACAGAAAAACCCACAAAGAACACAGTTATACAATCTCAACAGAAGTCACATAAAAACGCGAGTAACGCGTATATCTACCACACAGAATCTTCACACACAGAAATTATCTAATCACACAGCAACCATCGAACCCAGGCGTCCAGCACCCGGTTCCCTCACACCTAGTTCATCACAACGCATCATATACTCCCATAACACACTACACGTATAACGCCGCAGCAAACATCTCAATTTCCGAACATCCAACTTTCGAATACACACGAGGGTTCTCCAACACACACCAATAGTTCCAAAATACACATTACATTACAGAACACATTAACGGTTTGGGTCTAGAATTGTATATATTTTTTTTCTTGAATTCCACAATGCCTCAAACAAACATCCTGTACAACAAAATCAAATCAACCCCCAAATAGGATAATTTCACATAGAAAATCAAAACCAAATACAATATATCCATCACTGCATACACGTGATGGTACACAACCATATATCTCCACCAAGCGGACACTATACTACATCGCTTCAGACGCATACACAAAATGCGTCACCATTGGCCCATCAACTAACTTCACCATTTATCAGTTACTGGCAGAGCGAAATGTAGCCCACATTGGACAAGTCACCATTCCATAAAAATTCAAACTGCAAAAACCTTGGTGTCTCCAATAACCAAGGTTTTATCCCTAAAATCTACAACACATCCATAGGCTGATAGGAAATCGAAGCCTAGCAACAGGTCGTCAACCAAGGGTGCCACCACTATATTTCCAGTACAGTGAAAATCGGAGATGGATAATGGGACCTGCCGAACTAGCATTCCCATACTGGTCATTCCTCGAAATGCACCAGTCAGCCGAATAGGCGAAGACGACAACCCCTGAAGACCTAACCTAGCAAATAGATGTTCACTCATGACGGTGACTTGGGCGGCCGTGTCTACCACAGCAGTCACCGGCACAGACCCAACCTTAACTGGAATGGACATCGCCCATCCCTGGGAACGAGACAGATTAACATCTCTGACTGCTGCAGTAAGTTCAATAACACCTGCCTCGTCTCCCGTGGACGACCCCACCCCGTCATTTGCAGTTGCTAATTCAGCCCACCCATCTAAATCATGTCTAGTAGGACAAAAACGGCTTATGTGGCCGGGTTTACGGCACGAGTAACAGAGTCGCGGTGGACGGAAGGGTCGCGATGACCGACGGCGAGGGGACCTCTTGTTTATCCCTTCCCCTTCTGCCTTACAAGCATCAGGAAAAGCCTCCCCCACTGAATCAACATTAACAGTTCTACATGTAACCGTCTGAAAATCCAACTCCCTCAGATTATATCGTGAGGAGTTCACATAACTCAAGGCTTCCGAGATTGTGGTGGGGCTCTTTTCCATAGCAAATCTCACAGCCTGTATTTCCCTGCATCCCCTGAAAAAATGTTCCACCGCTACTGACTCAATAACCTTTTCCGGTGCATTCGGATACCCGTCCCTTGCCAACCTAGCGCATCTAAAAGCAAACTCCTCTAAAGTATCCTCGGGACCCTGCACTTCCGCCTGCAACCGCTGCCTAACTACACGCGGAGGTTCCCTACTATCATAATGGCATTCCATTGCTTTGAGGAGCATATCAAATGAGGTTTTGACTGCCTCTGATTGATAGCTGTAAAACACCATGGCATCGCCATGAATACAGTCCGTTAATTTCTTAAGACACTGGTCTTTGTCCCACTTTCTACTTTCAGCTTCCAACTTAAATTTAACCCTAAATGGAACCCAGTCCCCTCTGGTCCCTGAAAACACTAAAGTCTTGGGAAGCCGGGGACTTTGACTACGGTAGCGTTCTCGGGATACATGTCGTTCGGTTGATCTCGATCTGGACGAGCATTCGCTACATTTACTAGGAGAGGCCTCAACCTCCCCCTCGGTATCAGTAGCGGACACATCGGCCAGATTCCCATTATCTATATCCCCTTGAAGATATTGTTTCCCTACCATAGCATTGTCTAAAAACAACTCATTCCGATTTACTGGGCCTTGGAAGTTCGGAGCTGAAGTGTGGCCACTGGGTGGTAGCTGATTGAATACATTATCTACATCCCTAGTGTCGTCTGGAAACGCCAGACCAGCGTCCAGTCCTGTTGTTCCATTTAGATCTAGTGGACATGGGGGGTCGGGATGGGCAGCTGGTGCATTTACTTGAACATGTGGTTCATTTTGATGAACCGGGGCTGCATTCGGTTGATTTGCAGTCTCTCCCTCGCCCTCAATCAATTGTTCAGGTCTATTATTCAGAACAACAGGAGTTGGGTCCGCCTGACCAGCGTCCCCCGTTGTCTGATCAGACGTCGCATGTGATGAAATCTCTGACCCTTCCCTGGTTGGAGCGCTAAGCAATGTAACAACAGTCCTCATATCTAAACCTACTTGTTCCATCTTATCATCAACTTGCTTCACCTTACCATCAACTTGACCTACTTTAGTGTTTACTAGGTCAACTTTAGTTTTTACTTGTTGACCTAGTTGTTGACATTGTACCACTATTTTCTCATCCAACTGGTCTAACTGAAGCTCGTATGCCTTGACATCGTCATGCAACTGGCCCATTTCTACATCCAATGCATTTACTTGAGCCGTTATTTCAACTTTCCATGATCCAATGATTTCTTCAAGACGACGGTCAACTAAAGCATTAATGTATTCCGGACTTCCCGACAAGTCTAAACCTAGTATCTGCCCATCTAGCACCAGATCGGCTACATGCCCGGCACTAAATTGAGTCGCCTGCATAAAATGCTTAAAACTAAGCAACCTGCCCTCTTCCTGCAAGGCTACCACACGTGCACTTCGACTACTCCCCACCCCTTTCAATTTTTGCAGTGCTTCCTCTGTAGCCACGGACACATCAATGGGCCCTAAATCTGCCATGTTAACAAAAGTGGAACGATATACGGTATATGCAAACAAGTCCAAAACAATAAGGAATACCCAATCAAAATCTAGTCAAATAAATTCAAATATATCAGACTTTCAGTGAGTTTCCTTCTAGAAACTCACTAAAGCAACTGAAAGACAGCCCACATTGGTATACCCACTACAAAACAACAAATCTTACACCAAAATAAATAGCAGTGTCAACTCCTCACACTCAGTTTCCACTCCAGAAACTCATTAAAGCAGAAGACCGTGTACCTCGTTATGTCCCCTAGGGAATACCAAATTGGACACGAAAAATGAATAGTGTCAACTACTCAAATTCAGTGAATGAAAACAAATATTTAAACATGTGCAGGTTCGAGTTCAAACTGACGAAACACTTTTATGAATCAAATTAATTGTGCCTAATCAGCCATATCCATTAGGAAAAAAAGAAAAAGAACAAGACCCATCTCTAGAACAAGTGCAACACGTGTTACCACACAGTCAACACGCTGTTGCAACTTCTCTATTAATCTTGCACTATTTCAATTTACAACTAATTATGAATAGGGCACTAAAGAAACCCAGGGTGGGTCTGGGGGGGGGGGGAGAAATCAATTATCAATTGTGCCCGGAAAACAAAGTCAGGCCACCTGTGCTTAAATTAACACAGTTTTCCGTGCCTGGAGGAATACAACACAGAACACAAACTAGATTTTAAACTCGACCAAATCGAGGAGTCAATAACTCCGAGTTGAAATACAAACAGGAAATAGCCCGTCTCGAGATGGTAAACTGCATCAAAATTTTAACTCATGAACAACCTTCAGTCTATCATTCAGACCCCTCAAGGATGAACATAGGCAAGTTCCCATTCAATTAAATTTCATAGCTTAATTTCCTAAACTGATCCAAGAGAAGGGAGAAAACAGACAAGATATATAAATTATTAATTCAATTCAAAAGGATTGAAGGGAATCGGATTACTATTGTCGCAGTGACAACACCATGGCTTCGCCATGAATACTATAGTATATGGCAGCGACAACACCATGGTATCGCCATGAATGTGGCTCGCATGACTGATAATGCCCCAAGCTGTCAACTGAGCAATCAGAATCATGTATTGGACAACCAAAATGTAGGCAATATATATATATATTATTTAGCCGACCAGTTGACAGCCGACAAACCGTTCAAAACATGTATATATATATATATCTTGAAACAGAAAAAACGGGTTTCGCTTTTATCAGGACTGGAAAAAGTTAGCAGAAGACAAAGTCACATTGACCCGCGAACAATCTGAGCATTTACTATTGTATTCCAACACACAATTGCATTCCAATTACAGATTTCTCATAAAGGTCGGCAAAATCTCCAATCTCAATCCAAAGACCCATCAATACTAACACATAGTAGAAATCTCACACAAAAGTCAATCTCAGAAACAATACAATTCAATCGCACAGAAACACAGACAACACCACTCAGTAACACCCGGAGTGACAATGGACAAAAACTTCCATAAAAATATGATTCTCCCCGATATACAGGCTCTATATGATAACCCAGTAAAAATATTTGAAAATTGTATAACCCTGCCAGGCTCAAATTATTCAATATCACTGAGTCCATTTATCTGGTTGTTACCAATCTATTGGCCACGAACGGCCAAAATGCCACTACTAATAACACTTCGCGTTTATCACAGGACAATAATGCTGTATATACGACGACACCAATTGCAATAAATGAATAGAGTAAATCCACTATTCCCAAGAACTGTTGACTAGTTCAACTGGCTAAATACCAGGAATATATTTAATAGTACGGGCCGAAATGAACACTTCGAGTCCCTCAAAGAGACGAGCGATTAATTGCCCCATTACACAGATCTATATATATACTGTTGGCAGTGCTAAATTATACCGCATTGGCCGTACTATAATAACACAGTGTGCCTATCACAGGTTAATAAAACGGGTACTGTATATACAGCGACACGAAGTTTATTGAATGCATACAAACGATACACTGTTTATGAGAAATGTTGGCTAGCTCAGCCGGCTGTATACCAGAAAAATATTTGATTGCGTGGACTGAACTGAACTGAACACACGACTAGTTTCATAACGAAAGACGGGGAAAACGGCTACCCGACCCCTACATGTATATCACACAGACCGATGTGATCATACAGTCAAACTTCACCATCGCGTAGCTAGCCTATCGACCGAGACAACAAAACCTGTCTAACACAATCAACAGCCTGCCAGCCGTGAAAAGATTTATACAAAATTATCGCAGCCAGAATAGCCCAATATCAGGATGACCGACTCCCGGTAAACAATTCTACATACACTCAACATGTGCAAAGCCGGCCAAGAAAACAGGGAAGGTGGGGAACGCGAAGTGAGAGGACAAATGGCCGACTTCCACACCGCGTTTGTTTACCGAGATTTTCGCAGTCTGGTTCACAAGCGTAAATTCTCAACCGTTTCAAATTAATTTTATCTCTGATCACCAGATGTAGTAGAATTGGTGCGCCCCGCCTAGCGACACCTAGCACGAAATAGGCCTAAAATATTCCCCATTAAAATCTTCCCTCCATTCCAACCCGAATTCTATATAGTATGTCTCGTTCGTTCTAAATCTCAACCCAGTCTGACGATCTCAGAGCATGCAACGGGGCATGCCAGTTCAAGCTCTTGCCCAAAACCGGTTTGGAGCAATCTCCTGGCATGTACGATTTATTTCGAGGTAACAGGGCTAGCAGTTTGGATCGTAAAGCTATCCCTGCAACACAATTATCGTTCGATTTCTATTCACTCTGTCATTAGTAAAATCATTGAACGTTCCATTCCTAACTCGGTGTACAACTTCTTGGAATCGAGGAAATGGTTTGACCCCTGTCGGCCAGGATTCCGACATGGTCATTCAACTGTTCGGCCCTGATGAAATTATATGATGAATATCTTCAAAGCTTGGATAAAGGTAAAATTTCTGTGGCAGTTTTAATAGACCTTGGAAAGGCCTGTGTCCTTTTCGAGAAGTTGCATGCCGCTGGTATTAGAGGCCAACTTATTAGACTTAGTTGGTTTCAGTCTTATCTTACCGACAAAAGCCAATGTGTCGCTATTAAAACATCTGTCACTCAGACGGAAGTACCGGTAATCAATGTTGGCATATCCCAGGTTTCATTCTTGGGCCTTCCGTGTTTTTAGTTTTTGTAAATGATTTACCTGATTGTACAAAATACTCTTCTGTAAATATGTTTGCTGATGACACTAGTTTACATGTTTATGACAAATCTGTGCAAACTGCCATACGTAGAGTACATATGACATTGACCGCTCTGTCGATCTGGTTGAAAAACAATAAACTAATTGTGAATGCTTTGAGAACAGTATATAAAATTATTAGAACAGAACAAAAACACAAGATGTTTGTATTACTATTGAGGGTATACCTCAATAAATATTGAAATATTTAACGAAGCCAATATATTAGGCGTGACGTTTGATAAGCACCTAACATTTCATCCGCACATGAACACACCGTGCATCAAAATTTCTCGCGAGGTTTATGTTTTTGTATAAATTAGGAGACAGCGTCCCCTAGATACATCAATTATAAAAAGTAATGTTTTGCAACCAGTAAATTGCTAGCACATTCTTATATCCATGGCATCCGTGGTCACACACAGATCCATGTTTCAAACAAAGAGAAATTTAAAGTCTACTATAAAGTATTTTCCGAACAATGGATCGGAAGCGTCAAATCAAAATAACTCACGGCTCTATTAACGCCACAAATCCATTCAGTTTCCTCCAACGGGCAAGGGATCAGCCGTTTGTAAAGCTATCAATAATACATCGTGTGTTCAGATCCAAATGCCCATGTCTTTGTCAGTATTCTTTTTGCATAACCACTTAAACATATCTGGCCTGGGCTTTTTGGGACCTGTCCAGGCCTTGGGGGGGGGGGGAGAAATGGCCCTCTAATTATTTACTATATATATTTATTATTTTTTACCCCTTGAGCTAGGTGGATGAAACTTACCACACTATACCCTTGGATCAAGCTCTACCAGAAAATGTAAAAATCCAATATGGCCGATTTGATGACGTGACAGTGACGTCATCTTAAAATACGGCATGTTGGGTCGATTTTCGGTCAGATTTTTCGATTTTTTTATTTATGCAATTTCTCCACGAAAAAATCCATGATAAATTAGTAAATATTAATGCGATGTGAGATAAAATAGCTTTTGGCCATTTTTCATCGCGGAAATACAGAAATTTTGAAGAAAAATGACGAAAACATAACTTTTCTGGTACCACATGTGGTCTCCATCTTGAATTTACTCATGATCTACTCCTCGGGGGGTTATGCAAATGCAAAATGATGGATATCAACTCTTCCTGCCTCTAGCATATCTCAACGATCCAATGTTTAATCTAATCACCGGTAAGATCTATGGGCATATAGAAATATCTGGTTATACGATCACAAAAACTTTAATAGTATTCTCAATATACAGGCAACCGATGATCTTCCTATGTGCGAACATGATTTTTATCTGAAACAGCGACAGAATGGCTGCTATGTTGACCCTCCATTTGAAATGTACTCTATGAAACCCCCATCAGACATCGATACAGCTTTCCTGTTAACCTATACAAACATCGATCAGAAGAACGATAAAAGAACCAACAGCTGTCGTTTTCGGATCAAATCGCAGGAATAAAATAGTGTAAATCAAAGAACAGTTCTCTGAAAATGTCTAGATCTATAGTCGTTAAACCGGGAATGAAACGAAATAAATTGGAGTAATATGCAAGAGGTGGGGAAAATTAACGACGTCTGGCGACTAAAAGCAACCATATGACTCTACAGGAAAGCTTCCCTCGCCACATATTCAAACTCGAAAATACGGTAGACTCTCCGACGTAGCCTTAGTATCCCAGCCGTCCTTTGACTGCCTTTGTTATATCAACTGTCACTTACAAGTTTTCGGATGAAAATTGAGACAGCTTGAGCTAAAACTAATTTCGTCCACTTTATTTGGAATGCCAGACGTCAATAACAAATCACTCAGTCGTGATAGCGTAATTCTTATTACAAGCAGATTACAAGCTGTCCATCAACACTGACGGAGTCTCCACGCCAAGAAAATCTAATCAATGTGGTTTGTTTTCAGATATAGAAGCAATTTAGCATGGGTTGTGGCTATTGTCTGCGCTCTCTGGTCGTGCTGCAATAGTTTTTTTAATACTATGTCATATCGTGTTCCTTCTCACATTAGAGAAACAATCTGATTTCCGACCGGAACAAATATCTTCCCTCATGTAACATACACTTTCACTGACTTCTTTTTGAAATCAAGGTACATTATTGCCTCTCGGCAGTTGTTAAAAAAAGGAGATATTCTGTCGTCACGAGAGAGGCTGTTTTCAAAAGATTGAGATATCTTGTCTCCAGGCAGATTCAAATCAATAATCCGTCCTTCACAATATCGACCATATCAAGAGATCTTCCATTATTAACACTTTGACGTTAGCCAGATACTCTAAATGCAACTTTCTTTGCGGTATATATAAATATGTATAATTTAACAGGCATGATATCTATGCATACAATACATCAAATTGGAAGCAAAAGTGCATTGCACAGAGTAAACACAAAAGGCTTCCGACTTTTGATAGCATTAATCTACCAGAACGCAATATATATATATATATATTTATGAATCTCTTGCTTCGATGTATATATATATATATATATATATAATGACGTCATTATCAACGTCATGGAATATTGAGTGGAATACCATATATTGTCGTGAGTTCCAAATGGAAATAATTACATCATAACGAATGAAAGAATTATTGTAAATATTGAACGTTCACATTTAAAATATCAATACTGCCTGAAGAGCCACAGAATAAAGATGTGGCGAAACTGATTGCAGTAAACGCTGTCTTCGATATTCATACACTCTCACTCCCAACATTTACTCTATTCTCGCCATATATAATTTACGCGGAAAGATGGAATATGCCAATACCTAATGCATGTTTAAACAGCCAATTTGATGTCACATTGAAGGGTTGAAAATAACCGATAAACAGGGATCAGTTTTTCTGGAGCGGTCCATAGAATGTGACCTCATGGCAATCAATTGTTCTGCAATGTATTGGCTATTAAATATATGTAATACAACATGCAGATGGAGACCCGTGTTTCCTTCCTTGTTTCTGAATGTGTAAAGTTTGGTTAACGTCTTAAATGTAGTTATGTTTTCCGAAATGATTAGTGATTAGATACACTCGCAGAGCGTAGCTCGTTTGCTGACAACATAAGGCCAATATAGTGTGAATCTGCCATTCACAGGAATGACAGATTATTATTAACACACCATAAAACATAATGGTGGTGGTGAGAAAAAGTTTAGATCACCCTGAATTACATCGTCTGCCTTGGACCGTACAAAAAGGAATGACCACGGAAACAAGGAAAGCGCGCACTTCGTGCATATGGTTGACTAGCCAGACCACTCCAATTTAACTGGCTATGGCGATAACTGATAGGCGATGAAGATTCACCCTGGGAATCACTTCCCCAACGACAGCAGGATATCGCTATATAAACAAGACACATACATCAATTTAGAATCCATAAACCACATTAGCTCCCACATTTCCATTTATGTATTCCGAAATGATTAGTGATTAGATAGCTCTTTTGCGAACAACAGAAGGCCAATATTGTGTGAATCGGACATTGCCGTCATTTTCATCTGACGACGATACAGCTCAACAATCCCCAGTGTACGAGTTGTCAAAGCTCACCAGTTACCAATATACGAGTTGTCAAAGCATTTCCATCATAGCTATCGATAATGTATCTAATACCGCTTATGCCGGTGCTAGGGGCCGTGTGGTCATGTCATCCAAGTTGCCACATGAACAGGTAAAACAAAAGCGTACCTGAGATACGACATATATCACGAATCGTTAGATGCTGGGTATGTGCTTTAGAATAGGTTAACCAGAAGACTATACTGTGAAGTCATGTGGCTCTGCCAGTATGTCGGCACCTCTTTCTACATATCACAGATCGTTAGATTCTTGGTATGTGCTTTAGAATATGCTAACCAGAAGACTATACTGTGAAGTCATGTGGCTCTGTCAGTATGTCGTCACCTCTTCCCACTTCCCTTATATGTGTTGTAATTTGATATGTGTTGGCATTGTGGGAAGTTGATGCTGGGTCGACATCGAAACTTACACACTAGTCTTTTGTGTTAAATGCCGTTATTTTCATTTGACGACAATACAGCTCACCAATCCCCAGTGTACGAGTTGTCACAGCGACAGAGCTCACCAATTACCAATATACGAGTTGTCAGAGCATTTCCATCATAGCTCTCTAGATTTGTATCTAATACCGCTTTTGCCGGTACTAGGGCCGTGTGGTCATATCATCCAAGTTGCCACATGAACAGGTGCAATGAAAGTGTACCTGAGATACAACACATATCACGAATCGTTAGATTCTTGTTATGCGCTTTAGAATAGGTTAACTAGAAGACTATACTGTGAAGTCATGTGGCTCTGTCAGTATGTCGGCACCTCTTCTCACTTTCCTTATATGCGTTGTAATTCACAGGAATGACAGTTTATTATGTAAAACATATATATATATATAAAAGGAAGGCGTATGAGTGTCGGTGAGATACAGACCCCTTATAACAAATACCATGGTAAAAGCATGGTAAAAACCATGGTGTTTTGTCCTTTCTATCATGTTTTATTTTACCATGGTATTTGCGAAAAAAACATGGTTTTTACCATGGTTATCGTGAAAAAACGTGGGTTTTTTTATCATGGTCATTGCAAAAAACATGGGTTTTTTTATCATAGTTATTGCGAAAAACCATGGGTTTTTTCACCATGGTTATTGCGAAACCATTGTAAATTGACCACACCCTGAAACCCATGGTAAATTAACCATACCCTGAAATCCATGGTACAATTACCATACCCTGGAATCCATGGTAAAACTCCCATACCATAAAATCCATGGTAAAACTATCATATCATGGAATCCATGGTCAAAACTACCAAATGTTGCACTGCTTCGCCATGAAGTAGAACGAATTAAGCTTTCAAGGAAAACGTCCACACTTGTAAACCTTAATAGAGAGTTAAAAGCTGAGAGAATGGTAAAAAACAAAGCAATATTATGAGCACATAAGTTGATCTGAAAGAGCAAAGACATTTAGTATATGGAAGGAACATTATATATTATGACATTTTGAGAACAAACACATATTAATTAGATAAACAGAGCACGTTGATCGACAGTCTTATGGTAGTATTTTAGCAGTCTGTACTGAAGTCCGAACTAAAATTTCGCCTGTCTCCTTTTCATCGTTTTCGCTGAATTGCTTAATTTCTTCCTCATATAATGCTTGACATTTGATACGGTTTCTTTCTGGAAGTAGAACTGGACTGTTCCTGAAATTCAAAATTAAATGACATATAGAAACAAAAGACATATTGTTGAGTTAAGTTATACCACACGAATGTTTTTATTACTGTTTTGTTAATATAAAATTGAAAATGTAATATTAATACTGAATTGGTTTACTGGATGAGGTCATTTGGTGTTGAGCCTTCATATGCAATGTTGCAGTTTGTTCACAGAATTATATGAGTACAAATATCACTTTATGTTTAAAATCAATTTATATACTCGATTAGCACATGGGAAATTAATTTAAAGAACGTTTAATTCAATATACTCACGTATAATTTCTGCAACCTCTCCAGCATTCAATACAGGCGTCAATATCTGGCCATTTCCCCTCTTCCGGAATTTCCCCTATCTGATGCCAGAATCTCATCCGTGTACAAGCCATGTAGTACTGAATGTGTCAACTTCCTGGGGTCTGATTTGTCTGCGCGATGGAGCACACCTTGAGGAATAACAAACTGAAAAACATGCACAATTATTCCAAAAATATAAAGTATTTTCCTCATACCCTGAATATTGGCAAATTTCAGCAACACTTATGTAATAATGTAATATATAAAAAGTTACTGCTTTTTGTATAGCTACATGCAGAATCAGATCACAGTGAAAACTGGCACAGACTTGGATTCCCAATAACATGTCATGCAACATATAATTTATGACGACTTTACAACGAATATTATGGATTAAGAATACTGATCAGCGATACGGATTTGATATTTTTGGAACATTATGATGTCTTGTCGGCATCATTGAAAACTGTTGACCGCTTCTCTTTGCAGGAAACAAGCCTATGTGTATGTATACCATGACTGTCTTTTTGAATTTGGTGCTAATGCTGTTATATGGAATAGGTCTTTGGATTATGGACGCGGATATTCTCTAATGGACGACGGCTGAATTATGAATGACGGACCAGACGCTTGTAATTATGAGAACTACATGAAAAATGAAAAAATGAACGCAATTAAATACTAAACACAATGAATACGTCCTTGCCTCAAATAACTGATGGATTGTCCCACAATGCTTACAAAGTAAATAAATTCAGATAAACGCATAAGTGTATCATATCAGGCACCCCCATCCCCTCAAAAACCACCCCTCGTATACAACACATAATGTCCCATAAAATATATTGCATCAAATTAAATGAATTGGGTTGGTGTATCAAATAAAATGAGAATATTGGATTTATAAACAAACTAGCGGTTTGATAAAATACAGCGTTGACTACACTCGCAGAAATAAAAAATACAGAATACAACCTGAATTTACCATCAAATCTCAACATCTGTCTGTGAAGATTACAAGCGTCTAGTCCGTCATTCATAATCCAGCCGTCGTCCATTAGAGAATATCCGCGTCCATAATCCAAAGACCTATTCCATATAACAGTATTAGCACCAAATTCAAAAAGACAATCATTGTATACATAAACATAGGCTTGTTTCCTGCAAGAGAGAAGCGGTCAACAGTTTTCAATGATGCCGGCAAGACATCATGATGTTCCAAAAATATCAAATCCGTATCGCTGATCAGTATTCTTAATCCATAATATTCGTTGTAAAGTCGTCATCTAAAGAATGATGTATCTCAGTCACGCTCAGTCACCGACAGGAAGTTATCGCAACAAGCCACCGCCACCCACTAGGCACAATCTACTCACACTTCGTCGACTGTCGAACGTGTCAATCAAACATAGTTAAGTTCACCTGCCATGCCTAACCAAACTCTTTGTTGACATACACGAACTAAATCCGCTTTATAAAGGCTTAATGACTGGTGAAGTCGCAACACATTCTAAATTTATATTCGTATTATACTTATATGCCACAGTTTTGGTCAAAGTATTCATGATCTGACGAAGAATTACCTCGAACTTGGAACTTGTCCTAAAGTAAACACTTCCGACCGCCATTTTTTTCCTGTTAACTTAGCCTCGTTTTGGTTTGAGAGGCATTCGTAACTTCTCGGGGCATTTATTCCTCGGGGCATTATTCCAGGATCGGGTCCCTTGGTAGACTTCCGCTCGGCGGTTCCGAATGGTGATCTGTGATGGAGTTATTATCTTTTACAGGCGATAAACTTCGCATTTTTGACTCATTTTTATCTAGCGTTCATACAAGAAATTCAGAAATGCATTTCCAGTATCATCTTCACGTTATATATATATATATATATATTCGTATTTATGAAAAGATTGGAGCATGATGCTGGCGAGAAGTTGTTTAACCTCTGCGGAACCATGGCCACTTCAAATTTGCACGTACGGTACGCCGTAATAGAAATACCGGAATAATGCAAATAGAACAGGCTGTAAAATCTTGGCATGAACTTATTTTTTTTGTTTAGTACCAGCATTACATCCACTTTCTATTACAAATTGGCGATTTGTGCTAAATCAATTTGATTGGTGAATTAATTGTTCACCAACGGCATTGTTCCATGTTGGGTTATGTTTACATTTACTTCACCCATGGAGTTAAATAACTCCATGCTTCACCCCAGGCGGAGATGTAAAGCCTCGCTGACTTTTTAACGGGTACTTGATTTAAGTTGTGTTTACGTCATGTTGAGTGTGTGATGAAACCCTCATTGTGTCTGGAGTTTCCATATATCCTTTTGGGAACTAATCCGGAAATAACTAAGTTTCACACACACATGCGATCAACATGTTATGGGACTTGAATACAACGTACTACCAGGGAAGAAATTACCGAGTTTTGCAGCATAAATATTATAAATAAACGTTATAACCATGCATTCTGTAATTATTGAACAACATAGGAGAAATGAAACAAAATGTATGCATTAAATATGACTTTCTTTGATCACAAACGGTGACAGTCAGTTTGCATCATAGTTGCACCATAGCTAGTGAACCATGGTTCACCATATAGTTAACTTTTTTTTACACATTCAAAAAGATCATGGTTATCGAGATATTTGACATGGGAAAATATACCACGGCTGTACAGCAAATCTCTACCTACCTGCCGTCGTAAAAGAGTACCATGGTAAATCATTGTGAAAACTAACCATGGTAAATATGTGTCTTGGTTTATCATGGAATTTCCATGGTACAGCTAACCATGGTAAACTTGTACGATGGTAAAAATAACCACGGTAAAAATGTACCATGGTTTACCATGCAATAACCATGGTACAGCAAACCGTGGTAAATTTATACCATTGATTACCATGGTAAACCATGGTCCACCATGGTAAAATAACCATGGTGAAGATGTACCATGGATTTACCATGGTAATCCATGGTAAACCATGGTATTACCATGGTTTATGGTATTACCATGGTAAACCATGGTACTTTTTTATAAGGGACACGTCGCCAATTTCGACCCACCAAAGTGAAATTATTCATCTGTTTCAAAAGGAAAGGGTTTGATTGGCAAAATCATTATCAGGATCGCAGTAGAATTGTCTATAGAATTTATTAACAAAGTAACTTAGGTGGTGATTAACGGAACTGTAGGGAATATAAGATTACATTTCTTAATGAGAGGTGTCAGTTCCGACCCACTGTCGCCAGTTCCGATCCAGCCTCGTGTTTGCATTGATCTTTGACCCAGATATATGCAAATGTAATCGACAACATATCTTTCCTCCCAAAATAGGGTCATAGCTGAATATTTCATTTTGCATCTCTTCCTCTCATAAGTTTGCATTTGGCGTTAAAGAATGCTGATTGAGGGTGATAGTGACATGGTTCAGCATATCATATTGGCTGGATAGATTGGATATTGAAATATCTCCGACGGCTTAGAAGCGTATACTCACTGGAAAATGTTAACTGCTGGTAGTTTTATTTATTTTGTCTCTGAATAGCAGATTAAAGAAAAGCAATGCGAGTCAGCACTCGAGTCACCAATTTATCCAGTGAACGCTGTGTTTGCAAGACCTTTTCATGCTATGGTACGACCCAGCTTGGTCATTCGTGGATGACGGTGGTTCGGAACTGGCCCCATCAGTTGTTGTCAACGATGGAGCGGTAGCCATTAGACTGACACTCGAGTGAATAAATTAACAACATATACGTAGTACCATATGTCAATTATACGTGAGAAATAAAACATCAACACTTTGATCGGAAGCGCCAACAGACGACACTGCTCTTTCATAACGACGGGTCATGGTGTTTGTACTTAGACCGATGTAGTCGTGCGTATGGAGTAGGTCTGTGAAACTATCTCCTAACAAAACCAATGAATTTATAATTAATTTAACCATGATTGGAAGGTTGATCAACTCGTTCGAATGCACCAAATGCTTTAAGATTTCGCGTGATCTTGGTTGTGGCAAGACGCAATGTTTTGGGAAGTGGGTCGGAACTGGCACTGGATCGGAACTGGCGACGTGACTGTATATGTTATATAAATAAAAATGTTAATTCTTTATCGACATACGAACGCTAGCCTTCCTAATTTATGATGTTGCTTGATATTATGTCAGCAAAGGTGAAGGACTAAAACAGCCAAATGCTAGCGGCACGATAGCACCCCACCTTTAATAAGTACTGCGAGTTGGAGAATATATGATTTGTACCGAAAAAATTTACATGGAACCTCTGGCCAGCCCGTACTTGTAGCCATCCATTCTACATGTTACGCTAATGAAGTTATAATGCTAACCTAGATACAAGTTAATGAAAAAATACAAAAGATACAAAACTATCACTCAGTCTCAGCATGAAAGTGATTTGTTACCTACTTTATCCTATGAATGCCACCCAACAATTCACTAACAAGGCTGTGCCGTCCCTGACTGTACACCTCGTTATATTGATGCTGGAATGCAGGGGGGAGGGGAATTTGGCTTAATGTCACACTCAAGTTTGTTTCACTCATATGGTGACAGTCAGTTTGGTTGGTGGAGGAAGCCGGAGTACCCGGAGAGAACCACCGCCCGTCGGCAAGTAACTGACAAGCTTCCACAGATGGACCAGCTGGGCTCGAACCCGTGCCGGTTCAGCGGTATGAGGCTAGCGGTCACCAGCGAAGCGCCTTTGACCACTCAGCCACCGAGGGCCCCTGCTGGAATTCAGGCAAGGTATGATACACCGAATGGCTAGAACTTATGCGGATGTAGCGCTTCACCGCATCATACTTTCATCTTCCCATTATCTGGATTCACTGCTCAGATACTCCATTGAATGTTAAAGAACTGGCATGCCAAAATGCGAAAGCTATGAACTTAGTGTCCACACCGATAAACGAAACAGCAAATTTCAGTGTGGATGCGAAATAATTGCGCGATATAGCAGAACCGTCACTAAACTGAAAGACAGGACCAGAAGGGGCAGAACAGGTTGTGTTAGCCTTGTTATTATGACTTCAGACGGCGTTCACTGGGCAGTAATCCGGACATGTGTCTTGTGTTGGTATGTAGATACATACGGTTTTCTGCGATGTATTGTGTATGAAATTTCGAATTGTGACTTGCATACTTGTGATAACCGGGGACGTCCTTACAGCTGCGAACTGGATGATTCTCGATTTACCGTGCAGGTTGGAAGTAATCTCCCAAATACGTAGAAAAGCATAGAATGCAAGCAGAAACTTGACCCTCATCACTGTGCGATGTTAGGGAAGATGTATCACATGATCGAAGGAATCTAAGAGCTGCAGTATCAGGTCTATCGTTATAGGTAATCGGACGTCTGCTTACCCGCGCAGTTCATTCATACCAGTTCGCAGTTTCTAAACCAAAACGAATTAGCTGGATCAGCGAATCTCGCTATTTTATGGACATAACTTATAGCTGATGTAAAGGTCACTTAAGTGGACGGAGCGTGACTTTGAAGATTAAGATACGCAATAAAGTCTATCAAATTAGCCTGAAAGACTGGGAATGACCGCGTGTGAGAAAGGAGCTGTGCATCCAGAAAATGCCTGCGGTAGATTCTCTTAGAAGCGTCTGTCAGTGACGCGGCCAACAGCTGCACAGCAGTTTGAGGACTAAGACATTCATTGGGACGACGTCCGCTCCCTGGTTGAGCCAGGGTGCCAGTACCCGAGCGTCCTGAAAATGAAGAATTACAACGCTTATAAGGGAAGTGGGAAGAGGTGCCGACATACTGACAGTCACATGACTTCACAGTATAATCTTCTGGTTAGCCTATTCTAAAGCACATACCAAGAATCTAACGATTCGTGACGATCTTCTCGCTGTGGATAATCGCTATATAAATGACGCAGTGAAGGATATATATCCACCTTCACTGGATTTGAAGGAAACTACAGATAGCCCTACAGGCACATCTTATTTAGATCTCTACCTCTATAAAAATGAAGCGGGCATTCTCTCTCGTCGACTTTATGACAAAAGAGATGATTACAATTTCGACATCGTAAACTATCCCTTTCTGGATAGTAATATTCCAGTGGGACCTGCATATGGCGTATACATATCTCGCTTAGTAGCATTTGCTAGATCCTGTGTTAAATGTGATGATTTTAATCAACGTCACAAAACACTGTTGCAGAAACTTATAAAACAGGGCTATTCTACCAAGCGCCTCCACTCAAAGTTTCTCAAATTTGGCGATACATATCGCATGCTGATAGCAAAATACGAACGTAGCGTGCAAGATCTATGGCGCTACGTTTCGTAACATGTGTCTAATTCCGCTTAACCCGGGGCTAGGGGCCGTATGAGCCCATGTACTTCAAGATCCTCATGGTACTCATATGAACAGTCACAATCAAAGCGTGACTGAGGTACATCATTTTTAGATGACGACTCTATAACGAATATTATGGATTAAGAATACTGATCAGCGATACGGATTTGATATTTTGGAACATCATGATGTCTTGCCGGCATCATTGAAAATTGTTGACCGCTTCTCTCTTGCAGGAAACAAGCCTATGTTTATGTATACTTTTGTCTTTTTGAATTTGGTGCTAATACTGTTATATGGAAATGGAATAGGTCTTTGGATTATGGACGCGGATATTCTCTAATGGACGACGGCTGGATTATGGATGACGGACTAGACGCTTGTAATTGTATCTCAGGTACGCATTTATTGTACCTGTTCATGTGGCAACTTGGATGGCATGACCACACCGCCCCTAGCACCGGCATAAGCGGTATTAGATACAAATCTAGAGAGCTGTGATGGAAATTCTCTGACAACTCGTATATTGGTAATTGGTGAGCTGTGTGGCTGTGACAACTCGTACACTGGTTATTGGTGAGCTGTGTCGCCGTCGCCTGTGACCCGATGTCCACCCAGCATTAACTTCCCACAATGCCAACATATATCAAAGATCAAAAGTTTATCGGGGATTGTATTTGTCCGATTAGCGATATTTTTCTGTGTGAGCAATATGTTGTTATTAGTTAGACGCTAATAGTGACGGCGTCTCCTAATTTCATTATTTTGACATCTAGTGATCTTTGCTTATTAATGAGTTTCACTACTGCATGGTTATCACATAAAATCAAGATTTTACGATTTCTCATTGTATAGCCCCAACATTCCAGGGCTAGAACTATTGGGAAAAGCTCTTTTATGTTCAAAGATGTGAAACATCCTGGCCATTCTGGAGCAATCTAAGACGATTCCAAAACTACCGCAAAATGTAAACTGCCGGCAGCATCAGAAAACAGTTCGATAGCCTGGTAGGACACTCACTGATCTTTAAATAGGAGTGATCTACCATCGAATTGTTCGATGAAATATGGCCA
The DNA here is from genome assembly GCA_036873755.1 of Hanleya hanleyi. Classification (NCBI taxonomy): domain Eukaryota; kingdom Metazoa; phylum Mollusca; class Polyplacophora; order Lepidopleurida; family Hanleyidae; genus Hanleya; species Hanleya hanleyi. The sequence continues at coordinate 14,977 of JAVTVY010026731.1, read as the reverse complement.
CGTATCAATGTCGGCCTTAGAATCTTTGTTAACACGGACACGATGGTGAAGTTTACTCAACCCCAGAGTTAAACAGAGAAAGCCCCACCAGGCAGAATTACCTCACAGGCGAAATTTAATATCCCGATAAGTGATTTAAGTTCGCACCGGCATGCCCTTTTACGTTTAACTAAACTGGTTAACCCATTAGCCAGGTGGGTCAATTTCTCTTCTGGTAATCGAGCCTGCATATGGACAGAATCTAATTCAATATGGTAATTAACTCTGTCGTCCAGATATCGGTTCAGATATCTGTTACAAAGAGATTATCTGGAGGAGAAAATAGTCGTCCAGAACGTGTAATAAAATGGGTATACCAAACTCTCCTAGCATTATCCATATGAGAGCTCGTCTAAGACGCTCAAATATATGACATGAAGATGATAGTCCCATCGGTAAGCATTTATCGCCAAAAAGTTTGCTTCTCAACGTGAAGCCTAAAAGATGATAATCTAAGGAATGTATCGGGCTAGTTCTAAAAACTTCTTCAATGTCGCATTTCGCCATAAGGCAGCCGGGGTCATAATGTTGGAGAAGGGATGTGGCCGAGTCTATCGAATTCTATTGAATATACGTATGTTGAGGATCTATCGCAGGATCCATCGAAGTGTTCACCGAATTACCTTTAGGATAACAGACGTCGTGAGTTACTTTATAAGACCGAGAGATGATGAAATATAAGTTTGAAAAGGAGGCTCATCAAACGGGCCGGTTATTCTCTCCTTGTGTAATTCTTTTTGTAGCTTAATATCTAGAATTTCCGGACTCTGTGTGGCGGTTGTGTCAATGAATGCAAATATCGTTACTCGAGTTCGCTACATAGAGTAAACGAAAATCGAATGCGTTCACAATCGTGGTAATCTTGCAATAAGTATTTAATTTAGTTGGATCTACTGGGGATGGCATGGTTACTTTGGTTTCTATATGGGATCTAAATTGAGCGGGCTCATGGTTTGCATGGCAGCTGGAGCATTCGTGCTTAAATTTGCAGCTGGCACGTCATACACATTTGCTGGCACGTGAAAAGGATCAGCAATAAACGGATCGAAAGGGCGGCTTGCTTCGACCATTTGCGTCGGTGTATTCCCTGATATATTGCTACGGGGAAATGTGCGTTTTAGCCAGATCGCTGGGTGAGGGATCTCCCGTGAGAGCTGTGGACTCATTTCTTTTAAAATCCGAAACTGATCCTCATAATATTTGAAATTGCAACACATAGAAGGGAAGTGGGAAGAGATGCCGACATACTGACAGAGTCACATGACCTCACAGTATAGTCTTCTGGTTAACCTATTCTAAAGCACATACCAAGAATCTAACGATTCGTGATATGTGTTGTATCTCAGGTACGCTTTTATTGTACCTGTTCATGTGGCAACTTGGATGATATGACCACACGGCCCCTAGCACCGGCATAAGCGGTATTAGATACAAATCTAGAGAGCTATGATGGAAATGCTCTGACAACTCGTATATTGGTAATTGGTGAGCTGTTTCGCTGTGACAACTCGTACACTGGGGATTGGTGAGCTGTATCGTCGTCAGATGAAAATGACGGCATTTAACACAAAAGACTAGTCTGTAAGGCCCGATGTCGACCCAGCATCAACTTTCCACAAATACCAACATATATCAAAGACTACAAGGTCTGTACAGGGGGCGGGCCTCGGGGACTAAACGTCCACCAGCAGAATCTCGCCATATACAGGTAAAAATTGCAACACATATGAGGGAAGTGGGAAGAGGTGCCGACATATACTAACAGTCACATGACCTCACAGTATAGTCTTCCGATTAACCTATTCTAAATCACATACCAAAAATCTAACGATTCGTGATATGTGTTGTATCTCAGGTACGCTTTTGCTCAACAATGAGTGTAAAGATCATAAATGATGGTCCAATATTTCATGAGGGACGGCGTTCCACTCGGAAATCTGACCGAACACACGGCGACGAATATACAAAAAGCCCCGTCTCAATGATTGATGCTGGAAATTGATGTCACATTTGGGCAGCCATCATGTCAGACATCTTCTTGGCGACCAGATGATTAGGTATCGTTTATACAGTTCAACAAATACTTGGTACTAGCCACTCGTGCAAGTATACACAGAGCTTTTTCACTACTGGGCATTCAACAAGTTCCGGTTTCATTTCCACAGAGGTCACATTTGTTGTCATGGATAAGCCCATGTTTTGTAATGAAATATATTGTGGAGACAATTCTATGTAAGATTTGATATCGTATATCCCTCAGTTTTATACAGTTTGTGCAGTGAAATGTTGCAGAAAATACCTTTTCCCAATTAATCTTATTTCTCATGTTTACTAACTCTTCCCATCTTTCCATAGCTATTGGAATTGACACTGATTCGCAGTTTAGAATATCATAAAAAAAACATCTACAACCTTTTTCTACTTTCAGCCGGAAATGAACGGAGATCCCTGGATTAATCAACTGTATATCTACATTCTTACCTTTGTACCTATCCAACTATTGTTTTGGTATGTTCTTTACCAATCTGTTAAAATGCATGAAAGTGCCATTGATGTTATACTTCGTTTTAAATCTTAGTATATCACCATCACGCCCTAGTAAATCTCGAACATATCTAACTTTTCTCGTATACCAATTTTCCATAAAAACTTTTGATGAGTGAAATTCGAATTATACCATAATGGTTTATTTATTAAATCTTCAATCTTTTTCGTTTTTAATTTCCGTTGAAAAATCTGCCATTCTTTCAAGGTATCTAACCAAATGGGGTTTTACTATTTTTTTTATGATAATATTAATGTACTCTGCTCCTAAATTGCAGGTGGTTTGGTAGCAATCTGAATCAAAAAGTTTTTATGACAAGCCTTCTTATCTAGGAAACTTTTAGAGACAGAATGTTAAATTTACTTCCTTTTGTCCACTAAGTTCATAATCATAAGTAAGTTGAACTCTTTTAAATCTGTCTCGCCCATTGTCCTATAGGAGTTTGAAAAGTAAGGAATTTATATAAACTATGGCATGATCAGAAGGGGTTTGGTCACACACGGAAAAGGTATATCAGTTCGGACATGGCAAGTGATTTTATGGCTAACTTTTCCTAATAGTGTCAAGTTTCGGTAGTTCTTTTTTCAGATCTTCATCTTGGCGAAGTAGTTGATTTTCCATATATCATAGAATCCAACTGTGGAGAATATTATGCCCGGTAGCGTGAAGTCATTTACCCAGTCGAGACTCACCTCAGAACAAAGTTTTAAATCAGCACCCGATACAGAACCTATCCATGGAGCTTTTGTTTTTTTCTATGTCTATTTTCAGTGCAGAGAATTTATAAAATATATTTAAACATTTAAGAACCTCTCTCAAAGACACCTCTGAACCGTCAACGATTAGATGAGTATCATCAGCTTTTTGACTGATCTTGAAAATTGTTCCTACTAGCTATCTCCTTTTGACATTGTTCTTAGTTAAATTGCCAAGGTCTTCTGCACACGAGAGAAAAAAAATATATGGTGAAATTGGGTCACCTTGCCCTGAGCCACAATTTTGGAGAGAAAATTATGACATTATCGTTTTGTTTTACACAAATTTTACATCTTCAAAAAAAGACATTTTTATCCGTTTTTGGAAAGTTTCGCCGAAATTTAGGGGTTTTAGTAGTTCGCTGATAGACAGAATCAAAAGCCTTTTCGAAGAGTATCGATATAAATAATCCAGGATATTTCACTCGTTCGTTTCAAAAAGTATATCATAGAGGAGACGAATATATTCGCCTATATGTCGTCCTGGTATCAACCCGTTCTGGTCATCATGAATCGATATATCTTATACAGTTTTCGTTCTATTAGAAATATAAGAACTTATTAATTTGTAATTCACATTTAAAAGCGTTATAGGACGCCAGTTCTTAAAACTGCAGTTATGTGAATGTAATTTAACCTACTAAGTTGATCGAATTCGTGCTACTACCACATGCAATTAAATCCTGATTTGACCCTATCTGACCTGGGCGATTTTTGATGTATCGCTGCCTTTGGGGGTGGGGTTGGGGTGCATTGCCCCTATAAATGTTCTCTATCCCAAAGGCTAGAGCGCTGAACCTTCTCACACAATTCCTTGGTTCAGGCTCTATCCCAAAATGTTTAAAAAAATAGATTACCGCCATGATGACATCACAATGACGTCATCTTTTGGCAGCCAGTTTTCGGCTATATTTTGGGCCGATTTTTCTCTCAAAAAGCTACCAAATAAAAGATAATAATTAGTTTTGCCTAAATAAATTACTTCTACTCCTAATAGGGCAGACAAATATGGAGAAATGGGCAGAAAAAACTGAAAACACGATTTTCTGAGATACCGCATGGCCGCCATTTTGAATTTAATCATGCTCTGCTGTGCGGGGATATGCCCCAATATGATAAGCTTTAAATGCACGTAGTTTCAGCTCCCCCGGTTTAGTCGTTTCGGAACAACACAGAAAAGTTCACTGGGGGTAGAGGGGAGGTGACTTTTTGCCCCCTTCCCACCCCAGACTTGGTAGCGTCAAAGATCACGCTAGGGTTTAAGAAAAACAATGCGATTTCATAACTTTTGTAATATTATAAACCCACCAGTCCTCGATAGCCATTTTAGTTTGAACCAATATCATCATTCAGTTAAATTAATTTGATTATATGCAAAATTAAGAGGCTGGTGGAAAACGATGCCCGTGTATTTGCAGGAAGTCATATGATCTCATCGAAAAATATACTAGTACTGACTGCATATTTTTGAAACATCGCACGCGCCAAAATGATCTCTGTGTGGATTTTTATCCCAGTCACACTTTTATTGCGTGTGTTCATGTGGACATATTAAATGGCATGGTCACACGGCCCCTAGCATCGGCTTTTTCGGTATTAGATACAAATGTTTTAGCGCGATGATGTAATAGACCTATCGAGTCATCTGTTGGAAAATGATGAGCTATGTGACCGTCAAATGACCCCATATATATGCTGATATTCTTATTGCGTTCTGTCGAATGACATTCCCGGGATCAATACGTTTTCACAACTTGTCTGAAGATATAATTTCATTAAAGAGGCACTAGTGTCATATTGTAAACAAGGTTATTTGATAAAATACAATTAACACAAAACTCTAGAAAACGACTTGGATACGAATTTGACTACAGTAACATCCTAATATCTTAATTCCATCATTATTAATTGTAGACCGCGTCTCTCTGGCAATTAGCTCATGTATACATATTCCCGTACGGAATGCCGGATCTTACGCTTATATCGTCGCTATGTATCTGAAATGTTGCTGAACGCGATGTTAAGCCATTATCTCTCTCTCTCTCTCTCTCTCTCTCTCTCTCTCGCTTATATTTGATACTTAAGCTGATTCTAAGAATTTTTCATAAGGACAGAAAGCAGAAATAATTTGTTGGACAAGGGCTGATACTGATTGTCGAAAGCCTATACGTGAACTGCTTCTTCTCAGATTGTCTGAATAACAATTAAGCAATACCTGCATTTGGTTATATTAGCTAGAATGAGGTCGAAGGACTCTTGAAATTCTTCAGTTCTCTTATTGTGATGGCGTCTAATGCGACATTTCCTACTTTCGGTGTGTTCGCCTGACGCCAGAAGAAAACAAATATATATCTAAGTATTATGTTCGGGACAAATTGCCAGGCCACATGTTATTAGGTTACTCCGAGAGCTAGTCATTGCCCAGATGGTATGAGTCTACGTTTTTTTCTGATGAACAGGTTTGATATCTGACACCTTTTCGGCTATGGTGACTCTCCATTTTAAACGTACTCCACGAAATCCCCATGAAATACAAATACAGCCTTTATCTCAATCTACATGTACAAAAACATCGCTCCGAAGAACCATAAAAGAACCAACAGCTGTCGTTTTATGATCAAATTGCCCGAATAAATTGAATGTAAATCAAAGAACAGTTCTCTCAGAGGAACTGAGATAGTCAACATATATTGTCGGTAAACTGGTAATAAAACAGAAATAATATCCAAAAATGTTAAGTTGTATGACGTTGGGCATTACACGCTAGTTTCTCTGGGTATTCTTGCATTTACCATGTAAACCCATGTTGAAGCGTTTACTCCACCAGACGTCCACGATGCTCATTCATTAACATCAGATGAGTTGTTTTGAGCTGACCTGTCATCACAGCTCCAGAACTAGCGTATCTAATATCCGCTTAAGCCCGTGCTAGGGCCGTGTACCTCCACATGAACCACCACAATAAAAGCGCGGCTGAGATACTAAGGCTACGTTCGAGAACCGCCGTTTTCTCGGGTGTGAATGTTAGGTGCCGAGGGATGCTTTCCTGTAGAATCGTATGATTGGTTTTTAGATGCCAGATGTCAATTTTCCCAATCTCTTGCATATCGCTCCATTGTTTACCAAGCACAATGAGGTATATATGGCCAAATATTAATTAAACGCAATATTAAAAGGGTGGTGGAAAACGATGCCAGTGTACTGAAAGGAAGTCATATGATCTCACAGACTTATATACCGACTGCATATTTCTAAAACATCACAAGCACCCAAAGGGATCCCTGTGATGATTGGTATCCCTATCACGCCTTTTCTGAACATATTGAATGCCATGACCACACGACCTCTAACACCGGTTTGAGCGGTATTAGATACAAATGTTAACCCTATCTGGCCTGGGCGATTTGGGGTGTATCGCAGCCTGGGGGGGGGGGGGCGGAAAGTGCCCCCCCTATATATTTTCTCTACCACTAAGGCTAGAGCGCTGAAATTTGCCACACATTATCTTGGGTTCAAGCTCTACCGGGAAATGTAAAAAAATCCAAGATGGCCGCCATGATGACGTCACAGTGACGTCATCTTCTCGGAAGCCATTTTCGGCCTTTTTGGGGTCGATTTTTCAAAATTTTCATTTTTCAGATTTTTCTCTGGAAAAAAATCTAATAAAATAGGGAATAATTAGTTTTGCATAAATAATATACTTTCAAGGCCTTTTAGGCAAGGAAAATGTGAAGAAATGGAGCGAAAAGATTGGAAAACACGACTTTCGCGGATACCACATGGCCGCCATTTTGAATTTACCCATGATGCTCTGCCTGGGGGTATATAAAAATAGACCCAAAATGACCCCAATAAGATAAGCTTAAAAGTCACCAAGTTTCAGCCTCCTCGGTTTTGTCGTTTCGGAGCAGCAGAGAAAAGTTCACTATGAGGGGTCCCCCAGGCCAGGTAGGGTTAAAGGGCGGAGATGCAATAGGCCTAGCAAGGCATATACCGGTACTGTATATCGGATCTGACCCTTGTATTCGACTCGTTTCGATAGCGGTGTTCAAAGAATAGTTCTCGAGGGCAGGGTGCAAACATAATTTTGTGGACGACTTTTGATAATGAATGTAGTGAAATCACCTCGTCTGAGATTATCTGAACAACAATTAACCCCATCTGGCCTGAGCGATTTGGGGTGTACCGCAGCCTGGGAGGGGGCGGAAAGTGCCCCCACTATATATTTTCGCTATCGCTAAGGTTAAAGGGCTGAAACTTACCACACTATATCTTTTAGTCAGGCTCTACAAGAAAATGTAAAAAGAATCCAAGATGGCCGCCATGATGACGTCAATGTGACGTCATTTCAAAAATAGCATTTTTAGACGATTTTTCGGATTTTTTTTATTTTTGTTTTTTCTTCGCAAAAATTGCACGATAAATTGGTAAATAATAATCTGATATGAAATAAAATAGATTTTACCCATTTTTTCATACAGAAAAGGATTTTTTTTGAAGAAATATGACGAAAGCATGACTTTCTGGTACCCCACATGGATGCCATTTTGAATTTACCCATGCTACTCTGCTCGGGGGATCATGCAAGTAGACCCAAAATGACCCCAATATGATCATCGAAAAAGTCACGGAGTTTCAGCTCTCAATTTTTGTCGTTCCGGAGATAGAAGCAAAAAACCAACAGGCCGCCCTCCCCCCTCCCCCCCCCCCAGGCCAGATAGGGTTAAACAGAATCTTCATTTAGTTATATTAAATAGAATGAAGTCGCATAGTTTTTTTGTTATCTTATTGTGATAGCGTCTGATGCGACAATTTCCTACTTTCGCCGTGTTCGCCTGTAAGAAGCAAATATATATATCTAGCATGTATTAGATTCGCAACAAATTGCCAAGCATCCCCAGTGGAAACCAAATTGGCAAATGCATCACGTTATTAGGTTACTTCGAGATGTAGTCATCCCTGCCCCGAGGGTATCTGTCTACGTTTTCCGATGAACAGGTCTGATAGTTGACATCCCTCGTGCTATGGTGACGCTCTATCTTAAATGTACTCTAAGAAATCCCCATGAGATAAAAGTACAGCCTTTATGTTAATGTATAAAAAACATCGCTCCAAAGAACCGTAAGAGAATTTACAGCTGTCGTTCTAGAATCAAAATGCCCGAATAAAAGGAGTATAACTCAAATTACAAGCGTCTGGTCCGTCATTCATAATTCAGCCGTTGTCCATTTCTCTCAGAGTAACCAGCAACCAGTAAGGCCAGGTTATCTCATTGTAACTGAAATAGTCAACATATATTGTCGGTAGACTGGCAATGAAACAGAAATAATATCCAATAAGGTTCACCAAGCAGCATGAGGTATGTATGGCTAAACATTAACTATACGCAACATTAAAAGGGTGGTGGAAAACGATGCCGATGTACTGACAGGAAGTCATATGATACCACAGACAGACTGCATATTTCTAACATCACAAGCACCGAAAGAGATTCTTGTGATGATTTGTATCCCAGCCACGCTTTTACTGCAGCTTTTCATGTGAACATATTAAATGGCATGTCTACACTACCCCTAACACCGGTGTGGGCGGTATAAGATAGAAATATCTCAGCGTAGTGATGTAATAAGCCTATCATATCATCTGTGGAAAAATGATGAATTCTGTGACCGCCAGATGACCCGATATTATAAGTTATACCAGTGTCTTGCGTTGGTATACAGGCTGATATTTCGTCGAGAAGATAAATATTTTCACGAGCCCGAGTGAAAATATTTATCTTCGAGACGAAATGTCAGCCTGTATACCAACGCAAGACACTGGTATAACAAATTTATCACATTGAAGAGCTATTTTTCTGGTTGGTTTAACATATATCACCAACTCAAAAGAAAAACAGGCATAACTCAACGTTGAACAACGACAACGTAAGACATCGTGAGTCGGACAGGCAGCTTCGATCTCTTTTCGATCTGTTCCGCGATGAACAATAAACTAATAATAATAATAATAATAATACATTTTATTTAAAAATATACCTCGATAGAATCCGATAGGCCACAGACCTCTTTTCGTCGGCGTCGAGGACGATAACAATATTAGAAATGTACAATAACAAAGCAAACATAGCTTTTAAATAATAGTGGAATTTTCAAGTAAAAATTTGGATAGAAAGTGTTTATAACAAGACGATTTAAATGAAGTCAGGGAAACTGGATGAAATACTTAGCTGACATTCTGACGTTCCTGTTTATGTGGCATATAAAGCTTTGGATGATAATTTATTTCTTATCTTCATCCGCAAATACACAATTTGCCTCGCACAACTTGTTCCAGTAGCGGAACTCGCCCATACAAACTCGCGCAGACAAATTCGCCTGAAACAGGCTTTGCTTGCAGGTGTTGCACGCGCGTCCTTGACTGCGTTGGTATATGGGCACGCGCGTCCTTCACAGCATTGGTATACGAGAATTCTGAATTGGTATACCAACGGTGGATAACGAATACGGTCTATTATCACATTTCAGAGTAAATTGTAGGGTTTTGATTGGTTAATTACCATAGTGCATTAGACCGTATTCGTTATCCACCGTTGGTATACCAATTCAGAATTCTCGTATACCAATGCTGTGAAGGACGCGCGTGCCCATATACCAACGCAGTCAAGGACGCGCGTGCAACACCTGCAGGCAAAGCCTGTTTCAGGCGAATTTGTCTGCGCGAGTTTGTATGGGCGAGTTCCGCTACTGGAACAAGTTGTGCGAGGCAAATTGTGTATTTGCGGATGAAGATAAGAAATAAATTATCATCCAAAGCTTTATATGCCACATAAACAGGAACGTCAGAATGTCAGCTAAGTATTTCATCCAGTTTATTGTTCATCGCGGAACAGATCGAAAAGAGATCGAAGCTGCCTGTCCGACTCACGATGTCTTACGTTGTCGTTGTTCAACGTTGAGTTATGCCTGTTTTTCTTTTGAGTTGGTGATATATGTTAAACCAACCAGAAAAATAGCTCTTCAATGTGATAAATTCGTTATACCAGTGTCTTGCGTTGGTATACAGGCTGATATTTCGTCGAGAAGATAAATATTTTCACGAGCCCGAAGGGCGAGTGAAAATATTTATCTTCGAGACACTGGTATAACTTATAATGCACTATGGTAATTAACCAATCAAAACCCTACAATTTACTCTGAAATGTGATAAATGCAGATATTCTTATTGCGTTCTACCGAATGACATTCCAGGGACCAATAATATTTCGCAACTTGTCCAAAAATACAATTTCATTAAAGAGATGTCATTTTGAGAGTATCATATTGTGAGCATAATTATTTCATACAGTTTACCGATCAGAAGCAAAGGTATTTATCTAACGTGTATTAGGTTCGCAACAAATTGCCAGGCCTCTGAGATCAGAATCCTGCTCACCCACCAGAAGACTACACTGTGAAGTCATGTGACTCTGTCAGTATGTCGGTACCTCTTCCCACTTCCTTTATATGTGTTGTAATTTTTACCTGTATATGGCGAGATTCTGCTGGTGGACGTTTCGTCCCCGAGGCCCGCCCCATGTACAGAACTTTTGGTCTTTGATATATGTTGGCATTTGTGGGAAGTTGATGCTGGGTCGACATTGGGCCTTACAGCCTAGTGGTTTTGTGTTAAATGCCGTCATTTTCATCTGACGACGATACAGCTCACCAATGAACATGAACAGGTACAATAAAAGCGTACCTGAGATATAACACATATCAGGAATCGTGAGATTCTGGGTATGTGTTTTAGAATAGGTTAACCAGGATTACAAGCGTCTAGTCCGTCATTCTTAATCCAGCCGTCGTCCATTAGAGAATATCCGCGTCCATAATCCAAAGACCTATTCCATTTTCCATATAACAGTATTAGCACCAAATTCAAAAAGACAATCATAGTATACAAACACATAGGCTTGTTTCCTGCAAGAGAGAAGCGGTCAACAGTTTTCAATGATGCCGGCAAGACATCATGATGTTCCAAAAATATCCAATCCGTATCGCTGATCAGTATTCTTAATCCATAATATTCGTTGTAAAGTCGTCATCTAAAGAATGATGTATCTCAGTCACGCTTTGATTGTGACTGTTCATATGAGTACCATGAAGTTCTTGAAGTACATGGGTTCATACGGCCCCTAGCCACGGGTTAAGCGGAATTAGACACAAGTTACGAAACGTAGCGCCATAGATCTTGCCCGCTACGTTAGTAGTATAAAGCCGTGAAATTCACGTCCCAGCGCCTCACTGCGCATGCGCAGAACCTTGGGTGACGTCACAATTGGTGGTGTGCGCATGCGTGTGTGTGTGGGTGGTGGGACAAGATGGCGGCGTGTGTGGATGGTGGGGGGTGGGACAAGATGGCGGCTGTGGATGGTGGGTGGTGGGACAAGATGGCGGCTGTGGATGGTGGGTGGTGGGACAAGATGGCGGCTGTGGATGGTGGGTGGTGGGACAAGATGGCGGCCTATGTGTGGGTGGTGTGAGTGAGTGCAAGAATGTATTCATCCGCGGTGATGCAGTCATGTCTGGCGGTGATTCGGTCTCGGGAAAAAGCTTCCGCGGAGAAAAAGTAGTCCCTAGATAAAATGGTCCGATGGGGTCGAGTGAGGTATCAAAGTGAAGCTTAGGTGAGGGGGCATCTAATGGGCTGGGTGTGGGATTGAAATATCGGCATTGTGCGCATGCGCGGTGGCCGAAGGGTATGAAAATAGCCTTTTTGGAGCTAGGAGATTGACTACTGGTCCAGTGGGGTCGAGTGAGGTATCAAATTGAAGCATTCATGAAGGGGCATCTAATGGGCTGGGTGTGGGGTTGAAATATCGGCATTCTGCGCATGCGCGGTGGCCGAAGGGTATGGAAATAGCCGTGTTGGAGCTAGGGGATTGACTACTGGTCCAGTGGGGTCGAGTGAAGTATCAATGTGAAGCCTATGTGAGGGGGCATGTAATGGGCTGGGTGTGGGGTTGAAATATCGGCATTCTGCGCATGCGCGGTGATCCAAGGGTATGGAAATAGCCGGTTTGGAGCTAGGGGAGCCACTAATGGACCGATGGGGTCGAGTGAGGTATCAAAGTGAAGCTTATGTGAAGGAGCATCTGATGGGCTGGGTGTGGGGTTGAAGTATCGGCATTCTGCGCATGCGCGGTGGCCGAAGGGTATGAAAATAGCCTTTTTGGAGCTAGGGGCTTGACTACTGGTCCAGTGGGGTCGAGTGAGGTATCAAATTGAAGCTTAAGTGAAGGAGCATCTAATGGGCTGGGTGTGGGGTTGAAATATCGGCATTCTGCGCATGCGCGGTGGCCGAAGGGTATGAAAATAGCCTTTTTGGAGCTAGGAGCGCCCCTAATGGTCCAATGGGGTCGAGTGAGGTATCAAATTGAAGCTTACGTGAAGAGGCATCTAATGGACTGGGTGTGGGGTTGAAATATCGGCATTCTGCGCATGCGCGGTGACCGACCCCACACCCAGTCCATCAGATGCTCCTTCACCTAAGCTTCAATTTGATACCTCACTCGACCCACTACCTCCAAAAAAAAAAGAATTTTAGAGTGTATTATACACTCCTGAAGGAGCTAAAAAAAATTTTTTTTTTTTTGCAGGTAGTGGGTCGAGTGAGGTATCAAATTGAAGCTTAGGTGAAGGAGCATCTGATGGACTGGGTGTGGGGTTGAATTAGGGTCATTCTGCGCATGCGCGGTGACCCAAGGGTATGGAAATAGCCTTTTTGGAGCTAGGGGATTGACTACTGGTCCAGTGGGGTCGAGTGAGGTATCAATGTGAAGCATTCATGAAGGGGCATCGGTTGGGCTGGGGTGGGGTTGAACTATACCGTTTAGGTGTATTGATGATAATAAAATTTAAAGATCACGTCCAACACATACTCACATAATGAAAGCAAGAATCGAACTTGCGTCCCCTCGAGATGAAGGATACCCGTCCAGGTTTCATTTTTTTGAGGTGTACTGAAATGCTCTCTCTAATTTATGCCACGGTATCTATTTTTACAGCTGTCAACTGTTATGGTTTGGTCACAATGTTGCCATTTTCTCCCCTATATTTAGCGTCCACAAAAAGAAGAGTATATTACAGCAATTATGTTCAAGAAAACACCCCGCTAGAAAATTGTCTTCAAATTGTCTGTTGTTGTGGGAGTATAAAAAAATCCTGGTCAACAGGGGCGCGTATATTTCGTGCGACGCTATGTTGCCAATGCATTGAAATTTGAATAGGTTGTCTGCATGGGTTTCAACGCAAGTATAGTACTAAAGTCTAGCTTACCTGATAAAAGAGTTTAGTCCAGATGATCTGGGGCTGTTTTTTTCCTAGGTGGGTATAACACACCATGAAGCCTTCATCACGATGCATTCGTATGCTAAAAAAATATGGGTATCACCAACCGTTCCCGTGGAGTAGAATTTCATCCACCAGCTTTCACTGTTGTGGTGCGGGTCGGGGGCCGGGAGTTTTGCACTGATGAAAACCAATGTCGTCCTCTCTCACGAAACCAAACACAAAAATTGACAAATTATACGGACTGCCACGATAAGCGAATGTATGCAACAAATAGCGTTCCGTACTGCAGATGTCCGATAAAATCCCTCCAGTCAAGGGGGGGGTGTTACAGAATGTTGATTCCACAAAACCTGTTCGGTGGCCTACATCATCGTTCAATCGCTGCTCATAAAGGCTGCGTTCAGCTCACCAGAACTGTATACACTTCGAAATCTGTGAAAGAATATCAATTTTCACGTTTCCTGTCTGATATCACACAAATTTATGCGTCCGCTCGAACACAACACAGCGCACTCCCTCGATTACAGTCTACGTGTGACGGGTATACATGCAGGCGATGAATCGTGCAGAGTTTCGTCACATTATTCATCTCAGCGGACACCGAAAGGAAGAAAGTTCCGTTATAAACTGCGACAGAGAATGTTCCCCAGCTCAGAAAACAACACAATGATCAGTGAAATCGTCCTCCGTATGCAGGACGCTAACAAAAAGCTAACAAAATGGCTGCTCAAGGTCAATTTGCCCGGATAATCGCGCCAGCCAAACCACAGTCCCATCTATACGCTTTGGTGCAAGGGAGACAACTCGGACTAGACCAATTCCCAGGCGAAGATCATGTCCGCTATATTTGGCCTGTATGGGTATAGGGGTGGTCGGTTTTTTTTTTATGGCTTTTACTATGAGCTATGAGGTTGACCATGTAGAATACGATGGAAAAAAACTATCAAAGTACCGGGTAGGCTTGTATATAGATCCATATAGACCCATATACACTCATATACTGGGATATTAGTATGTATAAATCCATACGGGGTGGACATGTTGGAGTCTAGGTGGAGCACTAGTGGCCCGATTGGGTAGAGTGAAGTCTTATTTTAAAGTTCTCGAGGAAATAAATAAATAAATAAATAAATAAATAATAAAAAAAATCAAAAAAATCGGCGAGTAGTAGACGAAGGGAAAATTGGAAAGTACTGACCATGCCCCAGAATACTTCATATGCATATCACGGCCTTAAGGCCTATGTAAGATGTAATCTACTTCACAGTTTAATAGTATAAAAAGCGCAAGTCCTATTGACCTTG
>JAVTVY010026730.1:0-10364 GCA_036873755.1 Hanleya hanleyi | reverse complement strand
AGACACGGTACATTAAATGTAAGTTTATCCTGTTAAATGATACAGAACCATCAGTTTTCAGTCAGGTTTAGGGGAGTCAGAATGACGCATGTAGTCAGTTCTTTATATGTAATGCATTGACCATGTATGGTTCGATATTAAACAATATCGATAGCTGCTACTAGATTTGGTCGATGATTCAGTAACTTTCGATTGTGTCCAGCAGATAAACGAACAAATGATCGGCCTCGGTGATGGAGACGAGCACACGAATGTTATGTACTTCCATAATGAGGTTGAATAGCTCATAAGTCGACTCCTTGCAGTCCGGTACGTCCCCTGTTAACGTTTCCGTTAGTGGTAACAAGCCTTCCGCATGAAGCTGTTTCAAGTAGTCGCGACTATCAAACATTTCTGGAAAGTGATATATATTATCTGGTTTTCCATGAGGAGAAGAAATGTTTCTGGATTTCCTTATAGGGTGTGTATTCCACAGTTGCACGATGGTTTGCAATTCCTGACGTAAAAGTTCCATATAACAAAATCTGGCACATTGGATGTTGACTTCACAAGATGTATCCATGGCGTTGGGATCGACAAGCTCTTTGAAATGGTTGATCCAAAATTCCATGCCCTGCTGCTTGAATTTACTCCACCACGATTCTATTCGTTGGTTGGCTGTTAATTTAAGTCGTGCTCTTTCATCTTCGTCTGCTCTACGGAGGCATTGTTGCATCCTTTCAGTATTCTCAGTTTCAGTGCCCCGGTCAGCTCTTATAACACACGGAATGCCTTTCAAGGAGGCGATTGCAGTGGCAAAGTTGGTGCACACCACGTATGGATCTTTATTCGATGCAGCGTCTTCCAACCAAATAATTCGCCGAGAAAATCCATCAATGCATCCGTGAATGCTAAATCCATAGGTTTTCAATTTATCCCATCCGTCTATATGCCATAAGAAGTTGGGACCTTTCACGAGGTATTCACGACGTGATAGCCTCCTCTGCCTCCGGGACAGTACTCCGTCGGCATCAATACATTTCAGTACTGAACGTACAGTTTCTCTGTCAGTTATAATACCATGTACTTGCAGTAAACGCCTGTGCATTGAGCGATAGCCAAGGTTACACCCACTGCAACACAGTTCATGTTCAACACAGGCAGCAACAGTATCCACGTGATCCTGGAAATGTCGACGAGAAAGGATTCTGCTCTGAAGGATTCTTTTCAACTGTCTCACATTCAGTTGTATGCCATGAATGGAATACACAAACATTATTATCTCTTGGTACATGAAGCCCAAACGAAAATAGTGTTCTATAAGCTCTACTCAATCGGCATTACTGTTCTCCGCGAGCAAGTAGTCACCTGGAAATGCCATAGTGGAAAACAAATTAAAACAAAATGGTAGAATTCCAAAGAGAGGCTTTAACAATACCACGTGAGATTCCACCGCGGTGCAAAAGGTTTCCACCGCGGTGTAAAGGCTCCCACAGCCGTGTAAAGGTTTTCTCCGCCGTGTGAAGGTTTTCTCCGCGGTGTAAAGGTTTCCACCGCGATGTACAGGTTTCCCCCGCGGTGTAAAGGTTTTCTCCGCGGTGTGAAGGTTTCCACCGCGGTGTAAACGTTTACACAGCGGTGTAAAGGTTTCCACCGCGGTGTAAAGGTTTCCACCGCCGTGTAAAGGTTTTCTCCGCGGTGTAAAAGTTTCCACCGCGATGTAAAGGTTTCCACCGCGGTGTAAAGGTTTTCTCCGCGGTGTAAACATTTCCACCGCGGTGTAAACATTTCCACCGCGGTGTAAACATTTCCACCGCGGTGTAAACGTTTACACAGCGGTTTAAACGTTTCCACCGCCGTGTAAAGGTTTCCACCGCTGTGTAATGGTTTCCGCCGCGGTGTAATGGTTTCTCCGCGGTGTAAAGGTTTCCACCGCGGTGTAAAGGTTTCCACCGCGGTGTAAAGGTTTCCACCGCGGCCTAAACGTTTTCTCCGCGGTGTAAACGTTTCCATCGCGGTGTAAACGTTTCCATCGCGGTGTAAACGTATCCACCGCAGTGTAACGGTTTCCACCGCGGTGTAAAGATTTTCTCCGCGGTGAAAAGGTTTTCTCCGCGGTGTAAAGGTTTCCACCGCGATGTAAAGGTTTCCACCGCGGTTTAAAGGTTTTCTCCGGGGAGTAAATGTTTCCACCGCGGTGTAATGGTTTCCCCCACGGTGTAAACGTCTCCACCGCGGTGTAAACGTTTCCACCGCGGTGTAAACGTTTCCACCCCGGAGTAAAGTTTCCCACAGCAGTGTAAAGGTTTTCTCCACGGTGTAAAGGTTTCCACCACGGTGTAAAGGTTTCCACCGCGGTGTAACGGTTTCCACCGCGGTGTAAAGATTTTCCCCGCGGTAAAAAAATTTCTAACGCGGTGTAAAGGTTTCCACCGCGGTGTGAAGATTTTTACCGCCGTGTAAAGGTTTTCTCCGCGGTGTAAACGTTTCCACCGCGGTGTAAACGTTTCCACCGCGGTGTGAAGGTTTATACTGCGGTCTAAACGTTTTCTCCGCGGTGTAAACGTTTCCATCGCGGTGTAAACGTTTCCATCGCGGTGTAAATGTTTCCACCACAGTGTAAAGGTTTCCACCGCGGTGTAAACCAAGATTTACACCGCGGGGTAAACGTATCCACCGCAGTGTAACGGTTTCCACCGCGGTGTAAAGATTTCCACCGCGGTGTAAAGATTTTCTCCGCGGTGTAAAGGTTTCCACCGCGATGTAAAGGTTTCCACCGCGGTGTAAAGGTTTTCTCCGGGGTGTAAATGTTTCCACCGCGGTGTAATGATTTCCACCGCGGCGTAATGGTTTCCCCCACGGTGTAAACGTCTCCACCGCGGTGTAAGCGTTTCCACCGCGGTGTAAACGTTTCTACCCCGGAGTAAAGTTTCCCACAGCAGTGTAAAGGTTTTCTCCACGGTGTAAAGGTTTCCACCACGGTGTAACGGTTTCCACCACGGTGTAACGGTTTCCACCGCGGTGTAAAGGTTTTCTCCGCGGTGAAAAAGTTTCTAACGCGGTGTAAAGGTTTCCACCGCGGTGTGAAGATTTTTACCGCCGTGTAAAGGTTTTCTCCGCGGTGTAAAGGTTTCCACCGCGGTGTGAAGATTTTTACCGCCGTGTAAAGGTTTTCTCCGCGGTGTAAACGTTTCCACCGCGGTGTGAAGATTTTTATCGCCGTGTAAAGGTTTTCTCCGCGATGTAAACGTTTCCACCGCGGTGTAAACGTTTCCACCGCGGTGTAAAGATTTCCACCGCGGTGTAAATGTTTCCTCCGCGGTGTAAAGGTTTTCACTGCGGTGTGAAGGTTTCCAAGTGTTTTCTTTGGTTCTTCGGTGAATATATGATACAGATGTTTATGACAACGTTATTAGAAACTACAGAAATCTAAAGAAATTATGTTATAAACTAGAATCTGTTTGTAGAAAATAAGCGAAAAATTTAGAAAATACACCAGAAAATGATGAAAAGTAATAAAAAACGTTAAAAACTATTTTAAAAAGTCGATGTCCCCTATGGGCCGCCGTATTAGGCTACTCTAAACTAAAAACTTTTGTATATATCTTCTCTCCTTCACGCTTTAATCCTCGCGCAGTTGTACATACTATCCGTTTATGTTACATGAATGTAAAAATATCATATGAACACGCACGAACTCAATAGTACGATTAATGTAAGTTCAGCAATGTATATTTCAATAAGTGAGAATAAACGCATTTGTGATGATGGGCCGCGAAATCCGTATGGGAAGCGGTCCGTAAACCAAATTTCAATC
Source organism: Hanleya hanleyi (assembly GCA_036873755.1). NCBI lineage: Eukaryota > Metazoa > Mollusca > Polyplacophora > Lepidopleurida > Hanleyidae > Hanleya > Hanleya hanleyi. Next base: position 6,568 of record JAVTVY010026730.1, on the reverse strand, counting down.
AATCAACATGACAGTTAGGCTACCATAGCGACAAGAACGGTCTTCTTAAATTTTACCTTCATTCTTAAGTGGCTTTCTCATTTAGCGGTCCTCCTAATCTTTATGTTTTCCCTTGAACAGCGGCCTTCTCTTCGGTAGCTTTCGAAAATGTTTTTTTTATATATATTCTTTCAAAATCTATATACATAATCTGCGTTCTCAAAAATGACAATGCATTCTATACAGATATTAACCGTTTGCCACTCTCAATGCAGCAGTCTTATCCCTGTCTTCACCATTTCAAGTTACCTTTTTTTATTTTCACGAAAAACCACAGTATCCATTTGCTTCACTTGCCTTTTTTAGATAGAAAATTTCCTTAATAAAACAATCAGACAAATACCCTAAGAGAAAAACAAACCTACACACAGGCATTTCCCAACTGTATTCAAAGTGGTCCCATAAGAAACCACTTTTGCCACACATGGGTTAAGAATAATAAAATTATACATCTTATTTGTTTTAAGCCTATTAGCAGCAATTCATTTTTCATTTTGTCGAAAGGATTTAAAGAAATCTTTGAAAAGTATCATTTTTTTGAACTTCAGAACATTCACCAAAAGTTTGACTGAAAAATATTAAATGCAGTAGTACTTCTATATGATGTTCAGTAAAGCTTTCCTGCTAAGAGTTCCCTGATCAAACTTAGTTGCGTAAATATATTTTTTGGCTATCAACATCAAAGCATTAAGACAATTTTGATTTCTTTCCCAGCCCAAGATTATTTTTTCGCTCGATATTTCGCCTCTCATCCCCACTGTATCTTTCAGCCAGGTTTCTAGACATTTCCACAATTTTTTTGGCATGTGAACATTCCAGAAATAAATGTTCCAGTGTTTCCGTTACCTTTTTACAGTGATCACATACTTTAGTTTCCGTCAAACTAATTTTATATAAGAATGAATTCGTTGGGATGATTCTATGTAGCAGTCTATACTGCAGATATCGTAGTTTGGTGTCAACTTTACAACGTAAAGATCTACAGTACATACTACTTCAATATATCTGGCTTATAAGATTCAAAGGGGATTCCCATCTATCAGCTGAAATTGGTATGATGGAATCATTATAATCAATTACATCATAATAGCGTCTAAACCCCGCTCCCTTTCCTGATAAAAATACGTAGACATGTTGTTATCCCAGGTGATGTCTCATATACTTCCTTGAAATCCGAGTGAAGTTGTTTAGACCAGAGAGTAGGGATGTTTTTGGTTAGGCTTATTTAATCCAGAACATTTCCACTCGTTTTATATTTACTTCTAAAATCTTCAAACTTCAGTATCTTACCGTTGGTATCGATGATATCTCTGATGTATCTAACTTTATCTTCATATCATTTTGTGACGAAAAGTGAAGAATTTTTAGAATTTGTACAATAGCGGTCCATTATACATGTCCTCGGCGGTTTCTATATTTTTCTTTCCAAAAAGGGTTCTTTCTGTTAACACTGCATATTTTTGTAGTATTACATCATCCATTATTGTTTGCCATTTTAGTCGTTGAAAAATCATTCTTCTTAACCAAGATACTTTTAGTGAGTGGATTAAATTGACAACGTTCATCATCCTTAGACCACCCTTTTTGTAATCTTGCGTGATCACTGCCCCTTTTATTCGATCGTTGCCGCCATTCCATATAAAATTGAAAAACATTCTATTAATTTCTTTAATAACATCATCTGGAGGATTTGGCAGGGCAAGGGACAGGTGTATCAACTTGGGAAAAAGTCATTCTTTTGATAAATGTAATTTTGCCTAGTAGTGTCAGATTTCTCATTTTCCATTTACTAAGTTCTCTTCTAAGATCCTCAAGTTTCCTCCAGATAATTTATATTCCAAATACCATGTAAGTCTGCTGTGGAAAAATTTATTCCCAGCAATATGAAATTATTTACCCAGTCCAGCTTAATATGTTCACATAGTTTGGTGTCAGAGCCCGTCCGCGACCCGATCCGGACTACGATTGTCTTTTCTATATTTATTTTCAAGCCTGACAGTTTATAAAATAAATTAAGATAATTTAAGGCCCCTTTCAAGGATTCCTCTGATCCATCAAGTATTGTTTGCGTATCATCTGCATATAGGCTAATTTTAAATACCGTATCATTTATTTCAATCCCATTTATTTTAGTATTTGTCCGTATCATCGTTCTCAATATTTCTGTACAGACCAGAAAAAGGTATGGAGATACTGGATTGCCTTGTCTGCAATCTCTGCTAATATCGAAAAAGGATGAGAGATGGCCATGTTGAACAACACGGGTCTGAGATTTGAAGTACAATAGCCTAATCCATTTTTGCATTGTCTCCCCAAAGTTGACGGCTTTTATTACTTCTTCAAGAAATGACCACGAGATAGAGTCAAACGCTTTTCCAATATCTACCAACAAAAGTAACCCATGCAGGTATGCTTTTATCCTTTGTTGCAAACATGATGTCATAGACAAGACGGATATTCTCTCAAATATATCTACCTGGTGTTAACCCCTTTTGATCCACGGCTATTAACTCATCTGATACTGATTTCAAACGATTGGCTATACATGCAGAGGCTAACTTGTAGCTTAGATTTAGAAGAGTGATAGGTCTCCAGTTTTTAATAAAATTTCTAGATTTATTTGACTTAGGGAGACAAGTTATAACACCTTGGTAAATGATACCTCTCTGTTTTTTAATCCATCATTAATCGATCTAAGCACAAACCCCCCTATTTGTTCCACAACATCTTGTAAAACTCAGCTGAGTATCCGTTTAGTCCAGGGCTTTACCCGTTTTTCATGTTTTTCAATGATGCTGTCAATTCACTGTATGTCAGGTCCCCTTCTAGTTTTTCTGATTCTCTTTCACTTAATTTGTTAAAATTCAAAGAAGCCTGAAATTCTTCTGTGTTTTCATTTTCATATTCCTGCTTTGAGTATATTTTTTTGTAAAAATTATGTTGTCCTTTGTATTACTTATATTTTGTCCAGAATCTAAGGTTAAATTTGTTATCGCTTTATTAGTATAATTCCCTTTTTCCAGTACCAATAAATATTTTGTAGGTTTTTCTCCTTCCTCCATCCATCTGGTCTTTGTTCTGGTAATAATACCCTCTACATTTTTCGTCTCAGGCTCGCCAATTAACATAATTTAATTTGTATATTCTTTCTCAATCCGAGTGAACAAGGTTTTTCAATTCCTTTTCAAGTTCTCTTCCTCTGTTATTCTCAATCTTTTTCTTAGTTGAAGAGAATTTTATTGTTTCCTCTCAGATTTTTTGAAGCAATGTCTCTAGAAAGAGTATACATGTATCTGATATAGTGAGTTGAAGTTTCTCATTCGGAATATCAATGTTTTCTCGACTGTAAGGCAGTTGTGAATATTCATCGATCGTTTCACTTATAATATCATTCACTAGATTCAGATATTTTATGTCTTTCAAAAGGGTGGTATTAAATTTCCAATATACTCGTCCACGTTCTGAATTCATAAATTTACAGTTTAAGGTGATGACTGAATGATCGGTCTTATAACCTGGTTTTATATTGACTTGCGTGAGAATATTAAATATGTCAGTATTGGTTAATAAAAAGTCTAAGCGAGTTGTTTTCTTGGGATTTTTTTCCTCCAAGTGTATTTGCGGTCCTGGTCGTGGAGAACCCGCCACCAGTCAATATATTCGTGCTCCTCTATCATGTTTAGCACTGTTTCTCTGGAGTTTGAGTGATTAACATGCTTATAATTATCTGTATCTATCCGAGGGTTTAGTACCAGGTTCCAGTCCCCACACATAATGACCGATGCGTTCCCAATTTCCTTAATCATTCTATTGACTTTGTTAAAAAATGAATATTTGTCTGCGTCAGGTCCATAGAGATTTACAAGAGTAAAAGGTGTTTCGTATATTTTCAAGCTAATTATCAAATAATTTCTAGAGTGTCCTTAAATACGTTGTTAATTTTATATTCAAAATTATTATTGAATAGTATTATTATTCCACGTGATGCAGATGAAATGGGGCTCACCCAGGCATCCATATCCCAATCTTTTGTTATTATACTATCGGAACTTCGGGTGTGTGTATCCTGAAGGCAGACAATTGAATGGTTTTTCTTTCTGAAGCAATGAAATACATCGATTTATTTAACTTTCTCGGCCAAACCCCTGCAATTCATAGATGCAATATTTACGGTGTCATTCATCTGTGTTTAGTAATGCTTTTCTGATGTGAAGGAAAGAAAGAATATAGCAGTCTGGACAGCCTGTAAACGGTCCCGAAATCCGAAAATATAACATAGGAAAATATATATTTTGATAGATCATATTCGAACAGCATATACTGATACATAAATATTATATCAGACATGCATAGACATAATAACTTGATACCTTGATACCTCGTACTGAGGTCTAAGTTCACGGTGGAACTTGTGCCTCCTCTTTACACTTGTCACCACAAAAACTTTGACTCGATCCAGGTGTCATGGACGAATAAAAACATATTTACATATTGGATCTGGCTACTATCCAGGTTTATAATAATGTCGTGGTTTGATCAAAACTTATCTATTCTTCTCTTGAAGGCTGCAGTTGTTTTTAATTCCACTACTGATTTGGGCAAGTAATTCCAGTCGTTAATAGTTGTATTACTGATAAAATGTATCCTTAAGTTCAGCCTGAAGTGAGGTTTTCCTAGTTTTAGAGCATGCTCTCTAGTTCTACTGTACTCCTGGAACATGAACAGCTGAGCGGCTTCAACTTGGTCCACTCCTGTAATGATCTTGAACAGCTGTATAAGATCACCTCTCCTCCTGCTATGTTTTAAGGTCGGAAGTCGCAAGACTCTTAAGCGTTCACAATATGTTAGATCTTGAAAGCCGTGAACAATTTTGGTGGCCCTCCTCTGGACCCTCTCCAAATCATCTGTATCTTTTTCAAAAAGGTGGGACCATACACAGTTCCCATATTCCAGCCTTGGACGGACTATCGACTTGTACAGTCGCAGAACATGTCCTGATCCAGGAATTTCTCCGTATAATTCCTACGAAACGATTTCGTCTGTTTGCCACTTGCGCAACATGTTTGCCGAAGTCTAACTTGTCGTCCACTAGAATACGCTGGTGCTGTTTTTTTTCCAACTTGAACGGCTGCATTTTTGTCTCTATTAAACCTTAACAACCAGCGATCCGACCAGTCACATAGGGAAAACGAATCTTTGAAGGATGTCGGCGTCATGTTTGGTATTAACCTTCCTATACACCTTAGTATCATCAGCAAAGAGCTTACAGCAGCTAACTTTAGCTTCTGGCAGATCATTTATATACAGTACAAAGAGAATGGGGCCCAGTACACTGCCCTGTGGTATTCCACTCCCCACATCACTCCATTCTGAGAGGGATCCATGTACTCTACCTAACTCGTTGTTTCCACTCTGCAAGATAATTTTCAATCTACTTATGCATTTTTCCCGAAATGCTATATGCATGTCCACATTATTTCCTTCATCTAGTTCCCTCGTCCAGTCATCCAGCGCTTCCAGCAGGTTTGTCACACATGAATGACCACTTCAAAAACCATGCTGCTCCTCTGCAAATAAGTTGTTTGCTGTCATGTGATCAACTATCTTATCTCTAATAATGGCCTCCATAACTTAGCAGACTACTGAAGTCAAACTGACTGGACTGTAGTTCCCAGGATTATTTTTTCTGCCCTTCTTAAATATGGGGGTCACATTTGCACGCTTCCATACCTGTGGTAGCACACCCTCATCGAAGGATTTTTGTAATATTACAGCCAATGGGACTGCCAAGACATGTTAGCTCTTTAAGAATAAATGGATGAAGATCGTCTGGCCCTGCCGATTTACCAGGTTTTAACTTAATCATGTTAATCAGCTTCTCTCGAACAACGTCCACTATAAAGACTGCACTTTGTAGGGTCTCCCCATCATACTTTTGCTCCATTGAGGGAATACCCGTGGTGTCCTCCGTCATGAACACTGTAGGAAAGAAATCGTTCAACGTCTCTGCCTTTTCTGTATTTGAACTAGTCAATGAATCATCCGATTTTGCTAAGTCATTTATTCCACTTTTCACCTTAGTCTTGCTGTTTACATATCTCCAGAAACTCTTTGGACTGTCTTTTACTTCCTCCGAAAACTTCCTCTCATAGAATCCCTGTGCATTTCTGGTTGTATTTGTAGCATTTCTTCTCGCTCTCCTGTACTCGGCCAGGTCGCTATCGCTATTTGACCTTCGATATCGCCTCCACATCCTACGCTTCTCCCGAACTGCCTCTCTCGCACTACTGTTCATCCATGGAGTCTTTTTAGATTTGTGCCTCTTGTTGGGTCTTACAGGGACATGTCTTGCCATGGATTCCCTCAGGTGGCCATGAAGAAGGTTCCAACACGATTGTACATCCTTGTCTACAAAGTCCAGCTCCCAGTTACCGATTGCCAATTCCTCTCTCATACTTCTAATATCAGCGCTGCTCTCAGGTAGGTCTAAGTAACAACAGAAGTCAAAGTCACACTTTCCCAAAGATGG